>JAPKLW010000155.1:69446-108772 GCA_026898455.1 Plectranthus barbatus | reverse complement strand
CGACAGCCTATCCAGGGACCGTCTCAGCTGTGATACTGTTTATATCTTGCTAGGTTAAACGATTTATATGATCCTCTGTGATCTACTACACACCATATGATCATCCCTATAGGCGAGACAATAGGATATTATAGTTCGTTGTAAGTTTGTTCTATCAGACAGCGAGCATTGTTGCGGCAACATATATGAAGACCAGTGTACAAAACACTTAATCATATATGCTTTCAGTATATAATCCCAACAGCTAAACCTACATTTCACCACAGAAAGCAATATCATTACAATGCTGTAAAGCCAATATATCAGGAGAACACGTTACATAGGATGAACACCTATGTAAGGCCCGAGCCCAATCCATTCGTATTTTCAAGGGCGAGGAAGGCCAAGCACACCAATGCACCGAGATATAAACATGTCAAACATGTTAAGCCAAAGGTTGAAGAAATGGTAAACAGTGAAATTAAGAATAAAATTTTGAAAGTCACTAAAATGTGGGTTCCGAAAGGAACTATTATCATCGCTAATCCTGTAGGACCCAACGCTAAACGGGTACCTAAATCAACTTAATCATTTGTGTTGAAGGAACAGGATTCAAAAGCTCAAACTACTTCAAGTATGTCAAACGAGTGGATCCTTGATAGCGGATGTTCAGCGCACATGACGAGAAATGAGGAGCTGTTCTCAGACTTGTAGAGATTTCTCTATGGATCAAAAGTCAAGTTTGGAGACAACAGTGAAGGCAAAGTTGTGGGAAAGGGATGCATAGAGAGCAATGGATTGAGGATAGTTAACGTAGCTCTCGTCTCCAACCTCAAACACAATTTGCTAAGTATTAGCCAACTTTACGAGAATGGGTATACTGTTTCATTTGTCAATACAGGTTGTACTATTGCTGACAATGTTATAGGGGAAGTGAAACTTAGGGGCATCGGAAAGGGTAGCCTATATGTTGTTGACTGGGAGAGTGGTCAGCCACACTCTTGCTTCCTAACCTTGAACAAAGAGGAAACAACATGGCTCTGGCACAAGAGGTTAAATCATCTAAATTTTAAAACTATTAACCATCTGGCCAAGAATGAACTTGTTGTAGGTCTGCCAGCTGAGACATTCAGAAAAGAAGGCGTGTGTAAGGCATGCGAACAAGGAAAGCAGACCAAAGCCTCGTTCAAATCCAATCCAGAGAAGGCTACTTCAGGGAGCATTCTTGAACTCTTACACATGGACCTGTTTGGACCAGTCAAACCACCCACTGTAAACAAGAAAATATATACACTTGTGGTTGTTGACGATTTTTCCAGGTACACGTGGGTTAGTCTCCTAAAAACCAAGAATGAAGTCAAGATCCTTCTGCCTGAGCTGATTCTTAAAGAGCAGAATAACAAGGAAGTTACAGTGAAAAGGATTAGATCAGATAATGGGACTAAATTATGTAATGGGATTCTGATGGACTTTTGTGCGGAAGCTGGTATTCATCATGAGAAGTCCACTGCTAGGACCCCCCAATAGAATGGGCTAGCAGAGCGAAGAAACAGGACCTTGAAGGAAGCAGTGTCTATGCTTGCTGATTCTGGACTCAGTGGAAAGTATTGGGGAGAAGCGGTTATGACTGCTTGTTACACTCAAAATAGGAGTGCGATTAACGGCAGATTTAACAAGACTCTGTATGAAGTGTACAATGGTCGTAAGCCTTCTATCAAACACTTTCGTGCTTTTGGTTCAACATGTTATATCCATAACAATGGGAAGTCTAAACTTAACACTTTTTCGCCAAAATCTGATGAGGGTGTTTTCCTAAGATATGGACATCCCTCTCATAAAGGCTATCGAGTGTTAAATAAGACAACTCAACTTGTGGAAATAACATGCAATGTTATTTGTGATGAGTCTACTTTAGTGCGCAGGGTTATCAAAGAACACAAGGATAGCAATCATGAGACCAATGATGTCAATGATCAATCATTACTTAATTCTTTCGAAAATATTAGTATTGATCCGACTAGGTCTATGAATGATGCTGATCCAACATTGACGCACTCAGCAGGTGACCAGACTGCTAAACAGGCCAGTGATGCTAATGATCATGCTGAGGCCACATCTACAGTATATCTAAATGACAATTTAGATATTGCGGGAGTTCTTGATGATCAAGACGACGAGGAATCTGTTGAAGATCTTAGCAAAGGAGTTGCTGAGATTCCAATCGCGGAAGAACCTATTGCTGAAATCCCAGCTGATATTGTAGCTGCCAATGAAGTTCCTGTCTTTGAAGATCCTGTAGCAGATGCAGAAGGAGGAGTTGCTGACGTTCCAGTTGCTGAGCACCAGGAGAATGAAGAGGAAAATGCTTTAGTTGATAACAATCAAGAAGGGGTACCAGTTGCTGAAACTCCAGCACGTATCAGACCTACGTGGCTTCGTGCTCATCCCTTAAACGGTGTTCTTGGAAACGTAAATGATCCTATCTTAACCAGACAAGGAAATGGCAATGCTATGCTGGCGTGCTACATTTCCAGTGAAGAACCCAAGAAAGTTGAAGAGGCTCTGCTAGATCCAGATTGGGTGAATGCTATGCAAGAGGAGCTTGCAGAATTCACACGAAACAATATGTGGGAACTAGTAGACAGGCCAGAGCACCAAAGTGTAATAGGCACTAAGTGGGTGTTCAAGATCAAGAAAGATGAATCCGACCTAGTAGTCAGAAACAAGGCTTGTCTTGTAGCTAAGGGCTATAGACAATGCGAGGGAATAGACTATGATGAGATGTTTGCTCCAGTAGCAAGGCTGGAGGCAATTCGCTTATTTCTCGCGTATGCTGCTTACCACGAATTCGATGTGATGCAAATGGACGTGAAGAGTGCATTCCTAAATGGTGAGCTCAAAGAAGAAGTCTATGTTGAGCAACCATCGGGTTTCGAATTGGGTAATCAAGTCTACAGGCTCAAGAAAGCCCTGTATGGATTAAAGCAAGCACCAAGAGCCTGGTATGGAACTTTGTCTAAGTTCCTGCTGACCAACGGATTTCAGAAAGGCAAGATTGATCAAACCCTTTTTCGGATCAAAGATGGAGACAATATCCTGCTAGTCCAAATTTATGTAGATGAAATAATTTTCGGATCAAAGAATCAAGATCTGTGTGATAGATTCTCCGACCTCATGACTAGCAATTTCCAAATGAGCATGATGGGAAAGATGTCTTATTTCCTTGGATTACAAGTTCAACAGTCTGGAGAAGGAATTTTTATTCATCAAAAGAAGTATACTCGCGATCTCATAGCAAAATATTGCCCTGAGAAGACAAATAGTCTAAGGATTTGAATTAGCACAACATGTATTGCTGCGCTTGAGAAGAGAGGAGATGATGTGAATCCAACTCTCTACAGAGGAATTATTGGTTCACTGCTGTATCTCACCGCTAGCAGACCAAATATATCCTTTGCCGTTGGCTTATGTGCTAGATATCAAGCAAATCCAAAGAAGGCTCATTTAGATACTGCTAAGCGGATTGTGCGATATTTGAAGTGCACAGAAGGTCTGGGAATTTGGTATCCAAGAGCAGACAGTCTTGCTTTAAGTGGATATTCAGACTCAGATTTTGGAGGATGCAAGATTGATAGGAAGAGCACGAGCGGTACCTGTCAATTTCTTGGACATAAGCTCATTAGATGGTTTAGCAAAAAGCAGCACTCTGTTGCTACATCTACTACCGAAGCAGAGTATGTAGCTGCTGCTAGATGTTGTTCGCAAATTTTATGGATAAGGCAACAGTTGCAAGATTATGGGATTTCTCCCGAATGTGTGCCGATTTATTGCGACAACAATAGTGCTATGTGCATTACTAAGAATCCGGTCCATCATTCTAGGACCAAGCACATTGATATCCGTCATCATTTTATTCAAGATCATCAGGAGAAGAAGGATATTGATGTTCGCTATATATGCACTGAAGATCAGATAGCTGATATATTCACAAAGCCCCTAGCTGAATCCAGATTCAAGGAGTTATGCATTAAATTGGGTCTTATGGAGTTGGATAATACTATGGATGAATGAGATGTTATTCTTATTCTTTCTGGATTTCTTGGATTTCATGAAGACATCATTTAAGTATTCTGGATGCTGAATACGTCTGTTGAGGAACGTTTGTTTTCACAAAAATTGCTCGTATAAAGAATGCTAAGCAGACAATGGTCAAACGTCAAAATTGGAAGTCAGATTCATAAAGTTCTGCATATTTCAAAAATCATATCATTCCATTTATTGAAGTTTGTGTTTACAAAAGAGGGTTGAGTAAATGAAAACAACAACATGCTTCCTATTCTTGGGAGAACGAGGCTTGAACGGGAAGAAGTTCGTGTCCAGAAGGTTAGATCATCCTTCTGCTATCCGAGGAAAGCTCTGCTCTAGTAGCCAGCTGAGCTGCATTCCATTCTGCAGAGGCACAGAAGGGTAAAGCTGGACACATTCTCGAATGCTGTCAAAGATGTAGCCCGCCCAGTCAACTTCGGCTTCATCATCAATGGCCATCATGACTTGCCATGTCTCTCTTGAAAAGGAGAGATAGTCGAGACTTTCTCCCAATAGCATGTTGTGGGCAATACGGAATATCACCCAGTAAGGAGTCTGCAGATCATATGCTGAAGCAGAAGGAGTAAACTCAAACCAAGACGACCGTCGCCATTTCTGCCATGATGACCATTCAGGGGCCACTTCCGTCAATCGGTAGTCCAACACTGACTCTGGACACCTGGGAAGGTCGAAACGTTGAGAAAAGAAGTTCGGACACCAACAGACTTGCTTGCCGCAGAAGGAACCAGAGATGACTCTTTCCTCAACAGAGCAGTCCTTGATAAGGTCTCGGAGAATGTTACCATGGAAAAGCCGTGGGGTGGCTGTAACAAATTGAGCCAACCCGCTCCGATTGAGCTTTGTCATGACTGTCTCAGCCACAATGTAATCATCATCATACAATGAGTACAAACCAGACTCATGGAGAATCTGATTACAGCGTATCTCTAAAGACTGACCAGGAGAATCTATAATTTCCTTTCTTTTGAGGGAAGACTTGGAAAGAAACTATGAAGAAGTTTGCAGATCAGGGCGCTTGTGTGTTAAGATTCACCACAAGAAGGCTCTTTTTATAGAGAAGAGGCATTACTTTTCACTTATGACAGTTAGATTTCTAGTGAAAAGTCGTGATGATTCATATCTCAGAATATGAAACGATGAGTATAGAAGAATCATCATGCAGGTCAAATCAACTCAGCCGAAGACGTTCAATGGTCATCTGCTGTGTGTTTAATACACACAGACGACTGCGATGAGTTGAGAAACACCACGTCAGATCACTTAAAAATTTCTTGGAGAAAGAAACGACATGACGGGACGTACGTATTCAAGGCCGTCGATCCTTCCTGTCTGACAGAATCCCCAACCATCAGATTCAGTATTCAAAGTATAGCAAAGTCTGCTAGACTTTGAGGACATGGTTGCTGCTGCGTATTCAACAGAGTGAATGGATATGCTCGATGAATCATCTGCTAGGACTCTAGCAGAGTTGCAGACAGAGGTCTACTCAGCAAAGTCGATTTGGATTTTTACTACAAGTCAGCATTTTTTTTTCAAAGCTATTATCTATGGTTTGCACAAGCATATGGTTGGAATCCCGTGGTTTGTCAAAAATCACAGAGCATAAGTACGAGTTACTTGGAATGACATATTTCCCATTTCATATATATTAAATTACAAAATCTATTTACATGGAGAAAACAAGGTACAACAAATTTAAAAGAAGGGAGGCAATGGCCTGAAAGGATAGAAATCCACCCCCCTAAGGTTGGAGGGAGCTAGAGTGAGATCCGAGAATCTCTGCTCTAATAGCCAACTTAATGGCATCACGTAGGGGAGAGGAAGATGTGGGAAACTCTGGACGCATCGCTGCACCCTTTGAAAGACGAAGGCCGCCCAGTCGACCTCCGCCTTATCGTCGATCGCCATCATGGCTTTCCATGTCTCGCGAGAGAAAATCATGTCGTCAGGATCTTCTCCTACGATCATGCCACAGACAATCTGGAAGAGGACCTTGTACTGCGTCTGCAGGCCGTATGCTGAGGGGGTCGGAGAAAACTCGAACTCAGGAGAATCTCTCCACTTCATCCACGAAGTCCACTCTGGAGCTATCTCATCTCTGCGATAGTCCATGACAGAAATTGGACCCCGTGGCAGGCCGAAATTTGCAGCAAAGTTGTCAGCAGTCCACCTCACTAGCTGGTTCCGGAAGACACCAAAAATGGAGTTTCCATCGGCATCACTCGAACGAATGAAGTACCGAAGATGTTCCCACTGAAAAGCATGTGGAGTAAGGCACACGAATTTGCCTAGCCCGTTGGCATGGAGACTAGTCATCGTTGTCTCAGCCACCTGGTAGTCGACTTCATACTCCGCATAAAGACCAGAATCACACAGGATTCTATTTCTTGGTACAAAAAGAGCATAGGCTGGTTCCATGATTTTTGGAGAAAGGATTTTTTTTAGGAAATGAGAAGGGAAAGCAGAGTAAGTCAGAAGGTGTATCAAGAAAAATCTCAAGACCATGCTATTTATAGAATCGTTTCGGTCTACTGTTTATCTCAGAATACGACCAGTCGCTCTTAGAGAACAGTAATCTCATAAAGTGAAGGTCAAATCGGAGATAATTACGTTCAAGCATGAATCAGAGATGAAGAGATATTAATTTTATATATCGAAGATATAGAGAGTATTGGCAATACGTGGAATCTCTTGACCGATTATAATCATTATCCGACGTCAGAAATTCTCGCTGATAAGATCGCTCACTTAATGCTGAGATTTCCGGCTACTGAAGCTTTCACTCAAACGTGGGAGATTTTTGAATTTCTTAAGAGGTGCATTTAATGCACGCAGATGGCGGCGACAAATTAGATCGTGCCACGTCATCGACACTCAAGTTCTGGAGAATGTGCGTACTCGCACGACTTGACCCTTCAACCCCAGCCATTGATTGAATTTAGAAGGGGAGCCATCTCTACCGTTGGATTCAATTCATCTTCCGAACCCTTTCATCTCTCCGCAAGACGCGATTCAAATCCCTAACCCTCTGAAACCTCTCTCATTTTTTTTTCTTCAAACCCTCTCCGAAATTTCTTACTCACTCAAAATCCCCAACCATGGCAACCAACCCCAACTCTCCAAATACCTAAAATCAAGAACCAAGCGATACCACTCATCCTGAATCATCTCCTACAGCAAACCCAGATAACCTACTCCAACCTCCCACCTTCATTTTTTTGCCCCCTACAGATTCTCCGCTGCATGATCGACATGCACCCAACTTCACCAGAATCATGAAGAAGGAAGACATTGATGAGTCAGTTCCATACAGCAGATTGGTGGTTTTGGCTCGGAAAAAGGAGTTATCCAGCCATACGACAGAGCAGAGGCGTCTGGCACAAATCATGAAAGACAGAATCCTTTATATGCCTCTCACCGTCAAACACATTCCAAAGTGGATTTTGGATCTACTCAACTCCGAATTACTGGTAAAATACCTTTCTGCTGAGCCTGATCGCTTTCACCCACACATGGTTTTAGAATTTTATGCTAGGGCAGTTATGAATGATGATCAGAAATCGTTCAAGACTTGCGTATATGGAAATTTTGTAGAAGTAAGTGCTGATTTACTTTCGAGGATGTTTGGGCTTCGAAACTATGGGGCAAAGATCTCTCAATACAAGGTCAATGATCTTGTTGAGATGGAGAAACGCTGGAATCTATGGAAGAAACCAGGGGAGCTAAAAGACAAGAAAGGGCAGGTGATTACCTTTAAAGTTGCTACACCGATTAACACTCTGTCTGATGAGTACAAGCTCCTTGCGGAGATCATAATCAAGATGCTCTCAGAACTCTCTGCCAAGAAGTATGCCGTTATGATGGCATTGAATGACAATATTAAGGGAAATTGGGCAGAATTCTTCTTTGAGCGATGGGCTGAACATGCTCGGAAGAATGACCATATGGCAGTAGATGGAACGTTCTCTTCGAACGTGAATTTTGGGCTGAAGATCAGCAAATATTTGGAAATGCTGTTCACCAATACAGGAGTGGATCGTGGTGTAAGTCTGCTTCCTACAGACTACATCCCAGTGACGAGGAAAGAGCCCAAACCTGTAAATACCAAGAATCCTCGAAAGTTGACAGGGAAATCTAATGTGGACAAAGACAAACCCACATCCCCTGAAGAGCCAGATGCAACAACAACGGCAGTTCAAATATTACAGCCGGTTATTCCAATGTCTGCTGAAGAGATTGCTCTACTTCAGACGAATGCTGAGACAGAGCATTGCTTCAGGAATCTTGAAGAGATTGAGAAATTGGGCAATTTACCAGCAGATCAGATCAATGAGATCATGACTGCGAAGGAAGCCGAACAACCGCCACTTGTTCTTGGGGCTATGGCTAGGGCAATTCCAACGAAGAAGAGATTGAAAATCACCTCTCCTGCACAGAAAGCAAAGAAGAAAACAAGGAGAAAGCTGATTCTCTCTTCAGAGCAGGAAGAAGTAGAAAAAGCAGAAGCAGAGAAGAAGGCTGTTGAAGCCGCAGCAAAGAAGAAAATTGCTAAAACCACAGCAGAACAAAAGGGTACCAACGTCACAGCAGTTGAAGCTGCTGAAGATAATCCAGATCACATCCCTCTGTCATCCAGATGCCTGAAAGAGCGCCTTCAAGGAGTGAGAGAAAGAAAGAGAAAGCGTAATACTCAAAGACGAGAGCTTGAAAAGAGGCAATACCAGAAGTTTATCACAGAAATGACGTTCAAAGGAAGGGATAAAGAATTCGAACAAATCAAGACAGCTGCTGAAGAATTTAAAGCTCAGAAGAAAGCCGCTCAACTACTAGAAGGGGCATTTATGGAAGGAAATGCCGCCAAGAAAGGGAAAGGCATCAAAGATGGAAGGATCACTGTTTCAATTCCCTCTGTTGACAAATAAGGAGCAATCATTGCTGAGCAAGATGCTATGACACAGGAAGAGCTTGTTGAAGCAATTCAATCCGGCAGATTCGCTAGGGTGGAATCGATTGTCGAATTAGAAAGCAGTTTCGATGAAGAACATTTTATCCGAGAGTCACCTAGATGGCTTCCGGGGAATCCGGACGCAGGTCCTTCTAGAGTCGAAAGAGAGTCAGATGACAAGGAAGGAAGTGGTGCTAGGGTTGACTCTGCTGAGCAGATCGAAGTCTGCCACTCACAGGTTGCTATAGAGGAATCGTCTGCTGGGAATGAGGACGCACATCCTGCTGAAGGTCCTCAAGCAGAAGTTCCTTCCGATGCTAGAATAGGTATCCATGAGAATTTCTCTGGAACCGATTCCGATGGAGAATCCACAGACGTATATGATGCAAGTTCTCTAAGGAAAATCTCCACAGAATGCGGGGATCGACTTTGATTGTCCTTCATTAAAAGTCAGGTAAACTCTGAGTTTGAATTGCTTGGACAAGACATTGAAAAATTCATGACTTTGATGGTTGAGGAGGATGTCAAAGAAATCTTTGCTGGAGTATTGGAGGAAGATACTTCCGATGGAAAGATATTGGGATGCGAGTTCAGACGATGGAAGAAGTATGATTACATCTCTCGAGAACTTTGCATGGAGGAAAGAGAGATAATGATGGCATGAAAGGGTTTGGATTTCTGGAAGCGTGAGGAGATATGGGCAAATGAATGGATGGATCAATCCCCATGTTCCAAACAGTATAGTGATAAGGTTGTTATCGCCAGGCTCCAGGCCATTAAAGCTCATCGGCTGACATCTTCTTCACATTCTCTGCCCAAGTCTACATTTGCTCCGGATGGGCTGTCTGACATGCACATTTAACTATCTAAGTGCCAAGCACGAGCAGCAGCTGAATACAAGAAACGCCAAGCTGAACTTGTGAAGTTCGAAGAATCAAAATTACAAGCTCGGCTAGCTGCGATTCGTGAGGCAGATGAGCGCAACGCTCGAAGGCATGAGATTGTTGCATACCGAAATAGAGAAGCAGATTTGCAGGCTTATATGTTAGCACACTCTCTAGCGGAAGCTCGGAAGCTCGAGGAAGCTGCAATTGCTGCAGCTAAAGCAGAGTATCTGAAAGGCATCGAGGAGATGGTATATCTTCTAGCCACTACCGAGCAAAGTAATACTGCTGACACAGGGAACACAGAAGAAGTCATGGAAGAAATCTCCACTTCCACTGCTAGGAGTCAAGCTATCATTGTGCCTACTACCTCATCTTTCCTTGCCACTCCGGTCAGCTCTCTCCATTTTCCAACATATCTGAACTCAGTTGTTCAAATGGCCATTCAAAGTGTTGTATCCACCATATCTGAGAGAATGGTGATAGAAGCCACGGACATACGTAGGGAGATTGCGGTAGTCAAGACAAATGTTAATACTGTAACAGCCAGGGTGAATTCAGTCGAGTCCGATGTTTCCTCTGTTAAGGCTTCTGTGCAGGAAGTCAAGGCAGACGTAGCAGAGCATAAGCAGCAGGTAGAACATACAGTTAATTCCTTTTCCTCCAGATTTTTGGATGCAATCAAAGAGGGGGAAGCAAGGAGGATTGCTGAGGCTGCTGAGAGGAAGAAAGCAAAAGAAGCTAGAGCTGCTGCCAAAGAAGAGAAGAGGAAAGCTCTTGAGGAGCTAAAGCAGAAGGAAACAGAGCTGAAAATCAAGATGCTTGAAGAGGAGAATGAGCGGATTGCTAAGGATCTTGAGTTAGAAGCCGCTGAACGTGCTGCTGCTAAGGAGTTTTTGGACTCATTTGTGCAGATGGCATCAAGCAAATTCGATGAATTGGAGAAGCTAAAGAAACCTACTTCAGACTTCTGACTACATCCTTACCTCTGGTAATTTTTTTTTTCGCTTGTCTCCATCTATCATTTTCATTGTACTTGTAATAGATCTATCATATGAATGAAAATTGATCAGACTGAGACAACCTCTCTTTGTCAATCTCTGATTTTCACTGTGTGCATTAGTTGAAATACACTATCTGTGTATTCAACGTATTTGAAAACGATTGGATTGAGATTGAGAAAGTAAATGTCTGCTAATTTTTCTTGGGCGCTAGAATTTCTAGCATATTACCTTTGCAGCACTTACCTATGTGTTTAATCGTGAAATATTTCCCAGCACTTGTTGAGGGGGAATCTCATTTTTTGTTGCTTGAACTAAGGTGGATAAACTCTGTGTTAGATTGCTAGGATAGCATAGTCTTTTGTAAACACAGACATTCTTCCTCTTAGCTTCAGCAAATGATAGTAAGCTTTGATCGCACCAAAAAGGGGGAAATTGTTGGGAAATTATTCCTAAAATCTCCCTTAGGATTTATTTGTAAAAAGGTTTTTTTGAATCAAACCTAAGCATTTGGTCGATCATTTGCTGAATTCTAGATAGACTAGCATACCGTGTAATGTCCTGTATAGGTCAAATATTGAGTTGTAATAGATTAGTCTGCTAGAAGATTTCCTAGCAGATATCGAAGGACGACGTTTGCTAGAAGTCATACGCTAGCAGAATGCTAAGGCTTTAGCATTTGCTAACATTCAGCAAACCCTGAAAGATGCTAGCAGAACAGACGTCAAAGGATCGAGTGTCAGCAAAAGCTTTCAGCAACCAAATAGACGATAGCAGATCGCTAAGGAACATTAGCAGAGCAAGAGTGTCAAAGGTTGAAGCCATACTGCCGTTCTGACAAAAGTACACACAAAGGACGAGACTTTCCCGAAGTAGTTCGGAAAGTCCAAGTCCTCGCAAAAAGCGACTGATCAAGTCAAATCACTCTCGGACAAAGGAGCCGTTGTGTCTAACGGATATAGAGATTCAAGATTTGAATCTCCATCTATAAAAGGCAGGTCCAAAAGTGAGAATCGACTACTACTATTGCTTCAATCACAACCGACATTCGCAAACATTCAAGTGTGAGATTCCTTTGACAAAGCGAACAAGTGAAAAGTAGTCAATTGAGAGCTCGTGATAAAAGAAGTATTCAAAGCTCTCAACAACTAAGAAGTGTCTTTCATTGAATATCTGACACTTCCCTTTAAGAGATTCCTGAACTTCGGTTGAGAATATTCAATCATTGGGATAACTTCCATCCGAGGAAGATCCAATAGTCAGTCCTAAAAAGGATTGACTCTGACGGGCTTCTAGCCGCATTCCTGAACAGTTTAGAGGCAAACTATAAAAGCCTCACTAATAGCGAAGGACAAGTTACACGAAGGTTCCGCCCTTGACTTGGCCGTAGCTGTGTTTGGAAAAGTACGAATCATCGGAGGATTGCTTTGTTGTGGCCGGTCCGAAAGTTCGCCGTCTACTACAAGTGTTTGGCAATTCCTTGTACTTTCGTATACTTTTCTAGTGGAAATCTTAGCATTTTGGCTAAAGAGTGGACGTAGATCTATTTGGATCGAACCACTATAAAATACTGTGTTCATCTACTTTTTTATTAAAAACTGTTCAAACTGATTTAAAACCTAGCAACAGAGTTGCTAGCGTATATCTGAGAAGAAACATATAACATATCTTGAGCTTAAATACTCCTTAAACAAAGATAAGTGTAAGTGACGTGTATTTATTCCGCTGCATTTCGTGTTTATGCTTAAGCACGACGACTCTGATATTTAAGAACCAACACGGTGAGCTTTGCAGATGTAGTTAGACTTGAGTAGAACCAGTATGTCAGTATGAGGATCCGAAGGACCCTCGGCATGGTGTGTCAGAACGATGTTAGTGCCACCAAGGCATGGAGTCATGGATGTGCGAGCGTGCATGCAATGATTGCATTATGATAATTGTTTTGGTACTGACAGTTTATTTGTCATGGCAGATGGAATATGCTGGAGATATTTTAGTTCGTCAATTTTGTGCTCACCCCTGTTTTCCCAAAGAAGGACTTGCTTCAGCCTTAGTAGGGTATTTGACTGAATGGGAGAGAGTGGAGCACTTGGGAGTCAGTGGATACGAGGCGATAGATAGGACAGCAAAATTAGTTCCTGACAGGTGGGCCCCATGGGTATTGGTGTTGGTTTCCACACATAGCTACTACCGCCCAGATACTCGGGAGCGCATCGGGAATTTTCGAGCTTTTATAGCTGAGCTTATCCATAGGGTCATCGCACTGGGACATCCACCCCTCGGTCCCCGCAGGAACATCCAGGTGCCTGCAATGTTAGAAGTGTTGCCACAAGAGTCCTACGCATATTCGTCACATGCACCGAAAAGGAAGTGGGAAGAGCATCGACGACCCTATCAACAAAAGTCAAAGAAACAAAAGAGACAGAGAGATGTGGGACGACAGAGGTGTGATGGATGCGGGAAGGAGCACATTGGAGAATGCCTGAGGGGATCGGGTAAGTGCTTTAACTATGGAGGAATTGGACATTTTTCCAGTAAACGTGCATCTGGGTTACGGAGGCCTACCAACCAGCAAGCAAAGACAATCAGATAAGTACGTCAAGTTAAGAGAGGATGAGGAAGTTTCATCTGGAGGGTTATGTTGATGGCATAATGTTACTTTTGTTAGGAAACTAGCACGTTTACTGTATGTGCTTTTCTGGTTTAATGTTTTAGAGATGGTCATAGTAGTTGACTTGTAAATATTTTTTTTGTAAGTTGAAATTGTCAGAGACTGTTAAGGATGGCATTAAGACTTTCGTTGGTCGATCACCTTTTGTACTCCTAAATTCGCTATATATGCGTGTTTTTATTATGATTATTGATTTGTTTATTTCGTATAATTGTTAAGATTTTGGTTGATGATTATTGTTGATGTGGTGTTGATTGAAGAAGGTATCAATTTTAGGATCAATGTCGTCCGTTTGTCGCTAAGGATAAGCTAATTCGTCGCTAACTGATTATGGCATTGCAGAATGTCAGGGAACATGGAAGTTGTAGGAAAAGGGCGAGGTTGCGGCAAAGGCCGAGGCCGAGGAAGAGGAAGAGGCCGAGGAAGGACCCATCCATAGAACGTTAATAATATTCCAACATTAGAAGAGGTTCCCATATTCGAGACAATCCCATATTTCAAAACACGGTTGGACTAGAATAGCATATCTGTCCAAGGACCCGACCATCAACCCTCACCAGAGAAGGTGAAGACCACCACTACTCTCAAACTTGTAGAGACATTCCGCAAACAGCAACCCCCGATCTTCAATGGGATAGAAGGTCCCACCGCTGCTGAGGAATTATTCCGTGAGCTGGAGAAGCTATTTCGACTCATGTAGTGTTCAAAATCGGAAAAGGTTAACACTATGACGTATCAGCTGAAAGGCAAGGAGGATCGTTGGTGGGAGATGTATGTTAAGTCTCTGGCACCAGCTGCTCGTCAATTGGGAAGATTTCAAGGCAGCACTATACGAGAAGTTTGTGCCCAAGCTATACCAAAAGGATCGAGAGGTTGAATTCTTTCTGCTTGAGCAAAGAGAGATGACCGTGGAGGAATATGACACCAAGTTTCGTGAATTGATGCGTTATGCGCCGCATCAGGTTGATACACCAAAGAAAATGGCTGAGAAATTTTGCGAAGGGTTGAAGGAAGAGATTCGCACTCATCTAGCTACTTTCGCTGATTTGGATTACCAGGAATTACTAAGAAAGGCCCTTGATGTGGAGGTGTCAAAGAATAAGAGGAAGCTGCCATCTTGGGATACTCAAGAGTCGGGAAATCAAAAGCACCAAGATCGAGATAATTGTCAAAATAACCAAAGACGCAACTTCGACCAGTCTTATAAGAAATATGAAGTACCGACAACCCAAAGCCAACGTGGCAAGACAGCTCCACAATGTGGTAATTGTGGAAGGAGACATTATGGGAGATGTCAGGCCACACAAAACTTATGCTTCAATTGTAGAGGGACAGGACATTATGCAATACTATGCCCCTCAGCCCAATCTGGAACTGAAAACAGGCAGAACAATCAGAGGCCTGTCGATCAGCAGCAGAGAGCAAATACAGGAGAGCGTCAGCCGTGGAGAGGAATTTTAGGGAATTACTGGGGAGGAAGACAAGATAACCATTCCTCACTATGACGACAAAGAGAAAATCGACAGGGAAGGAACTAGTAACCGAAGAAGGATAATCTAGCAGCTATGAGCAATTCTAATAATACAATTGTCATGATTTTGTTTGGAATTGAAATATCTTGTACGTTAGTATCACCAGCATGTGATAAAGTAATAGGATTTGAAGGTAGCTATGCCTTCAGGATAAATGATTACTACTACTTAATTATGCCATAAATTAGGAATCCACGTGAATGCTTAGAATAGCATAACTGAATATTGGATATGCGCAATGTTGACGTAATTCTATATAGTTCTCGGAAAATAAAGCATCGATCTTATACCACCAAAAAGAAGACATACAGAAGACGTCTTTAAAATGAGATGTTGTCGTTGTGAATTTGTAGCTTTGCCATTGGATTTCAAATACTCCAAGTCTAGTAGGTGAGAGATTTTAGTTAAAGAAAGTGATACTTTGGGTCATATCGTGTCGGCGGAGGAAGCATTAGTAGACCCCGCTTAAATTCAAACGTTGATAGAGTGGAAGCCACTCATCACACCGAACAAGATTCGAAGTTATTTCTCGTAAATAGTGAAGCTTATGATACGATCACTGCAGTGTGAGATGGAATTTAGATAAAGAGAAAATTTTCTAAATAGGGAATCCAATCGCAGAAACTGTTAATCCGTCAACTCGTTAACTTACCTAGGTTGAGCTCGAACGCGAGTTAAACTCTCTACTTTTCCTTGCTAAGGTTCTTTCCAGTTGAAAGCTTTTGATGCCTTCTGCAAACAGTAGAACTTCCTTCTACAATAGTTGTGAGAGGAAAACCTTGGTTGTCTGGAAGCAAGGAAGAAAATTTCAGAATCAGATCTTCTAAACCCTAGTTCCTTTCGTTTACATATTTTAGTGATTTATCAAGGAAATGAGATTCTTCGTACATCTAATTCCTATTAAATAACTCGTAGGTAGAGGTATTTATTCCAGAAGGAAAATATGGATAAAATGCATAAGAAGTGGCTCGAGCTAGTTAATGTTTATGATTTGACGACCAATCATCACCCCCAACAAGGAAAATTCAGTAGCAGATGCAGTAAGCCGGAAGAGAGAGGCACAATTGGGATTTATGCTTACAAGAAAGGACTATTTGATCAGAGATTTCAAGAAACTTCACCTTGAAGTTATATCACCATCAGAAAGAAAGAGATATAACGTAGCAGCTCTGACAGTCGTGCCAAATTTAAGAGAAAGAATCATTGAATCACAGATAAAAGATATGGAACATGAGAAATTCCGTTAACGGATCAGAATCAAGCAATCGAGTGAGTTCAGAGAGGCACCCGATGGCGCATTGATGTTCAGAGATAGGATTCTAGTGCCGAAAAATGAGGAATTGAGAAATGAGATCATGAGTGAAGCTCACGATACGCCGTACACCGCTCACCCAGGAAGTACGAAGAAGTACCAAGATTTGAGGACTAAGTACTGGTGGGATGGTATGAAGAAGGATGTAGCCTTGTATGTGGGAAAAGTGTTTGGCATGTCAGCAAGTCAATGCATTACATCAGCGGCCATATGGGGAATTGGCAGCCGTTAGATATTCCCGAGTGAAAATGAGAACATATTGCCATGGATTTTGTGACGGGGTTGCCGAAGTCACAAAGAGGAAATACGGCGATATAGGTTATAGTGGATCATCTAACGAAGAGTGCCCACTTTTTGCCAATCCGAGTGACTTATGGATCAGATAAGTTGGCACAACAGTATGTCCGAGAGATTGTCAGACTACATGGAGTACCAACATCTATTACGTCTGACAGAGATGCGACATTCACATCTCGTTATTGGAGGAGCTAACAACAAAAGTTGGGAACGCGCCTAAATTTTGGTACGACATTTCACCCACAGACGGATGGTCAATCTGAGAGGACTATCCAGAATCTTGAAGATATGATGAGAATAGTTCTCGATCGAGAAGAAAATTTGGAGCTAATATTACAATCAATCGAATTTGCTTATAACAACAGTTACCAAGCGACGATTGGTATAACTCCGTATGAAGCCTTGTACGGGAAGAAGTTTCGATCTCTGCTATTGAGGGATGAAGTAGGAGAGAGACAAGTCCTCGAACCTAACACGATTAGTGAGATGATCGAAGTTGTTCGTCAGATTTGAGATAGAATCAAGGAAGCTCAGAGCAGGCAGAAATCTTATGCGGACTCAAGAAGAGTCGAGCTACAGTTTGAAGTTAGAGACAAAGTATTTCTTAAAGTTTTGCCTTCTAAAGGAATAGTGAGATTTGGAGTGAGAGGTAAATTGCGACCGCGCTATGTGGGACCTTATGAAATCCTAGAGCGCATCGGCCTAGTGGCGTATAGATTAGTATTACCCCCGAGCATGGGTAACGTGCATAGTGTGTTTCACGTGTCTCAACTGAGGAAATATGTTTATGATCCCAGATACGTGATCCGCCAGGAGGAAGTGATTTTGAGCTTGGATTTGCAGTACGAAGAACGACCAGAAGCGATTTTGGACCGCAAGATTCAAGAGCTAAGGAACAAGTCGATTCCGCTCGTAAAGGTGCTATGGAGTCACCATGGGCGTGAAGAAGCAACTTGGGAGTTAGAGGAGAAGATGAAAGAGAAATATCCCGAGCTTTTCGAAGCAATTTAAATTTTGGGACGAAATTTTTATAAGGAGGAGGGGATGTAATACCCCGCATGTAAATAAGTCTTGTGACGCTTGTTCGTTTTAATAAAGAGAAATCCTCCTTAATTTTCGAGAAATTATTATTTGAAGAGCCCTCGATTCATTTAAATTAACGATTGAGTAATCGAGTTACACTAATCGAACTTGGATTCAATTATGTAGTTTGGAAGATTATTAAGGTTAAATTGGAATTAAGGGAGGTGAGATAATTCATAAGTCATACATTGTTGAGAAGGGATATTAGAATATATATTTATACATATATATATATATATATATACACACACACATTTATATAGAGAAGGGGAGTAAATTTGTGAGCAAATATATATGAGAAGTTATACCCATTATTCACTTACCTCAATTCCAAGCTAGAGAGAGAGAGAACTGGAGAGAGTTTCCCCCATTTTCCAAACCCCAACCCGTCAGCCCCCATTCCCGACAAAGTTCCAGCCGACTCCGGCCACCCCAGACCGAGCGACCACCACCTTCATAAAGCCTGTAGTCCCAGCTTCGTTTTGAGCTAAGGTGGGCGTTGAGAGGACGAGTATCGACGAATATATCAAAGAGAGAAGGTAGGAGGTTCTTCAACCTTGGATTTTTCGGGTTTAAGTTTAGATCTTGCTATTTTGGCTATAAAATCGGATTTTGTTGCTAAATATGTGTTCCCCATCTTGTAGAGACCGTGTAAACACCAAAAAAGCTGAGTTTTATTGCTAGAAACCGCGCCGCCGCCGCAAGAAAGAGGATTCCGGTGGGCTTCCACCCTCCTCATGTTTCCTTCGTTTTTCTTAGGTTTGAAGCATGTTTAGTGATCTAGAATAGCTAGGGTGCATGTTGGTATGTTTAGATGTTGTTGCATGTGTGTGGAATAGAAGATATGTCGAATTACAAGGCTAAAATCGCAAGGACGCGCGAAGAAGATGACACGTCCCGAGCGGGACGGATGCATCTCGTTCGTGACAGGCCTTGGCGAAGGCGAGCAGCAGCCGGGACATCCATCCCAAGCAGGATAGATGTGTCCCGTTCGGGACGGGCTATGGCCCCTCTAAAAAATCCCGATTTCTTGTTTCGTTTCATTCCGTTTCGAGTCACATTCAATCCCTGAGTTTGGTATTTGATTATAGAAGCATATTAAGTGTTTAACATGTACTGGTTTGCGATTATAGATGTGAAGGTTGTTCGATTCGAAATTTTGAAGCATGAAGCATGTTGAATTTTGAGCTTAGTTGAGAAAGGATTCTTGGATTTGATTAAGGGTTAGTGATTGTCCTAGATCGTCCATCCTAATTGGGTTATATATAATGTTGTAGGAGGTTAAGTGTTGAGGAAATCAAGCTCAATTACACATTTAGCGGGAAAGCATCTTACTTTTGAAGCCTAACACTAGGTGGGGACTATTTTTAGTAAAAGCAAATGCATTTTTTAGCCTTGTGCTCAGTTTCTAAAATGTGTGTGAAAATGTTTTGTTTTAAATTGATTGACTATGCCTAAAATGTTTTATGTTACATATCTGCTCCTCTGTTGACTGCTATCATCAGAGAGTCCAATCACTAAGATGAGAACCAAGTACTTTTGGTGCTTGAGCTAGTCTTATGAATAAGCTATTGAAGGCTAGCAACCTTACTTTGTTTATGAGCTCGGGCTGTTCAGCTGGAGTATTGAAGCCCTAGGGGGATAAGGCTGTGTATTTCTTTTCTTTCTTAAATCAATCGGGTCTCAAGGTAACATACTGAGGCTAGTGCACTAATTGATGACTGTGGGTAGAGTGGTTCGCCATTCCCAGTTGTTCATTGTAACTCAGAAGTAGGCCAACTTCCAGTTACAACGGTAAACAAATATGATAACATGGTAGATAGCTGCAACAAACTAAAATGATTTAGATAACACGGTACTTTTCAATAAAACCCCGTGTTTATCTGTGTGTGTGGGCATAGCTTTCATATTTAAAATGTATATTTTTGGGCATGTCTCCATGGGGTACATTAGTACTCAGCCCCTCGTATTATTTCTAAAATACGCAGCGAGGATGGAGGAACAACAGTGTAAAGACGATGCAGGTGTTTTGTAACGATTTTTTTAGAAATAGATCCTGAGATATGCATCTTTATATGGATATCTTCACTACATTACACACACTGCTGCACCGCTCTCTGATACATTTTCCTTCCCTTGTTTTGAATGTTTTGAGAAAACAAATGTTTAACAAATGTATGTTCTTTAATTTCTTTATCGTTTATTTGCAAGTCTTTCGCTGTTTTAATCTATGAAAATGACTGAAAACCATCGACCACGACTGTAGCGCGCCCCAAAGTTGGGAAGGTCAGTTGGGGGCGTTACATTTACCTTGGGAGGTGGAGCTGTATCTTGGAGGAGCTCAAAGCAGAAATGCATTGCGGACTCCACCATGGAGGCGGAATATGTCGCCGCCTCCGAAGCCTCTTTCTCGAAAGAGGAGGTATGGCTTAGGAACTACGTTTTAGAGTTGGGCGTGATTCTGAGTTTGCCGAGGAGCATCACAATTTATTGTGATAACTCTGGTGCAGTGGCCAACTCAAAGGAACCGCGGTCTCACAGGGCAAGCAAACACATAGAGAGAAAGTACCATATCATACGAGAGATCGTATCGAGGGGCGATGTGCTGATCAAGAAGATTGACACTAAGGACATCCTTGCTGATCCATTTACAAAGTGCTTGCCGCGGAAAGTTTATGAAAGACATATTCGTGAGCTAGGTCTGAGGTGGATGCCGACCACTGACAGTGGTTAACGAGATAGCAGGCTAGATAGACGCAGTGTATACTCTGTAATAGCTTAGTTATGCTTTGAGTATAAGTGGGAGATTGATGAGTTTTGTATACTGAAAGCATTTATTACAATGAGTATACAATGATAAATTTCTCCTATCTGTCAAACAAACTTACATGTATGTAACAATGATATCCCCTTGTCTCACCGATAGGGACGATCATACGGCGTGTAGTAGATTGCAGAAGATAGTATGATCACTTGACCTAGTGAGACATAAACCTGATCACAGCCGAGACAGCGTATGAGGATACATCTGTCGGGATGGCTGCGACATTGTCGGAATAAGTAGTCCGTCTTGGTTACTTGACAAGCTGGTACGCAAGGGTGGCGTATTGATGGACCGTAGTGAGATGTATTCGACTGTCTTACATCAGCGAATACAAGATCTCGTTCTTTATTGAGTCCAAACCCTAACGAAGGTTCAGGGGTTTGCACGGATTGACTGTTGTTTTGACTTGCCATGGTGGAGAGCCTAAGTAAAGTGCTCGTATATCCGCATCTTGGGTAATAGCAGTTCGTGTAGTACTACCTGATACTGGGTTTAGGTAACCATATCCGAGTAATAGGATGGGGACATTCCTAGAGGAGCTCAATGACATTCATCGTGCCAATGTCCTGCAAGCTGATTAAGTTCAGACACGAGTGATAAGATTTGAGTGGTACTACTCAGGAATAATAAGATGTTAATTAATTGTAGATAGAGCTTGTCAGAAGCTCCGATTAATTAATGAATGTCCGGTAACCTAAAATATGGGGATTCTCAATTAATGCAACCCGTTCTCATAACGTGGTAATGAAAGGGTAGGTCAGTATTAATTCTGTGGTGAAAAAGAATTAATATTAATTAATTAATTATGTCCTAGGTTGTGGACGTGGGAATTAATTAATTTATAGGCCCACTTTATTATTTGCATTAGGTCCCAGGTTTGGCCCAAAGTAAATATGCTGAATTGAGCCCAGCAGCCCATTAGGGTTAAAACCCTTGGTCTATAAATAGACATCTCTCTCTCAGAAACCCTAGCCACTTTGAACACAATTCAAATCAGTGAAATTCTAGAGAGAGAGGAGAGTGGGCGACGGCTATCAGTGCAGAGGGAGGAGAATTTCGATTCTGGCCTTGCACAACTACAGATCTGTGGAATCCTCACCAGTAGCAGATCTGAACAACATTGGGATACAACCCTGAAGATCTGATCTGGAGAACATAATTCTTTCTTTTCTATTTTCTTTATTTTTTTATTAAGTCTAGAAATTAGATTTCTAATTTCTGTTTCTGCAGATTTAATCGAATTGCGTGGTTGAATTAAAGTTGGATATTCAAATGCAAAAGATCGGATCAGACTCTACGGAATAACGATAATTCCTCTTATTCACGCATTAAATTCATAAGAGCATGCTAGGGTTTTGTGAATTGGTATTGTGAACAATAAACCATAAATTGATCCGGCTTATTTGGATTTTGTGATTCGGTTCACGAATAAATCCCTAAAATACTCTGAGGTCGATTTCTTCTCATCCTGGTCCCCTTAGAAATCCGAATTTGTATAACCCACAGGGTACAATTCCTCACCTTGATAAACCAGGCAGTAATTCCTAGTTCTCTTCAAGTACTTGAGGATGTGCTTTACCGCAGTCTAGTGCGCCTGTCCAGGGTTAGACTGATATCTCGCTACCATGCCAACGACATAACAGAAATCTGGCATGGTACACAGCATCGCATACATGAGACTACCCACCGCAGATGCGTATGGCACAAGACTCATTTCATCTTTCTAAGGCTGTGTCTCAGGACACTGCCCTTTAGAAAGATGAACGCCATGTCTGAAAGGTAGCAAGCCTTTCTTGGCGAGTTGCATGCTGAACCGGGCTATCACAGTATCCACATAGAATGCCTGGGATAAGCTTAACATCCTTCTCTTACGATCCCGTAAGACCTTAATCTCAAGATGTACCCAGCTTCTCCCAAATCCTTCAGTTAGAACTGTTCAGATAACCCACTCTTCATTTCTGACATCACTCCCTTGTTGTTTCCAAATAGGAGTATGTCCTCCACATATAGTGCAAGGAAAACCACGCTCCCACTAACACAAAGTTGGTAAACACAACTTTCGTTCTCCAACTGTGAAAATCCATAGGATTTAATCACATCGTTGAAACGTAAGTTCCACGACCTCGAAGCTTGCTTAACTCCGTACAAGGACTTCTTAAGCTCCAGACAAGATGTTCTTTGCCCTTACGTATGTAACCCTTAGGATGCTGCATATAGATGTCCCTACCTTCTTCAAGGTAATCGTTTAGAAAAGCGGTTTTGACATCCGTCTGCCAAATCTTGTGGTCCATATGCGCAACTATGGCTAAGAGTATCCAGATGGATTTGAGCATGGCTACGGGTGAGAAGGTTTCGTCATAGTCTATGCCCTCTTTATGACTATAACCCTTTGCCAACAGCCTGGCTTTAAAAGCCGTAATTTCTCCATCCGCCCATTTCTTTCTCTTGTATACCCACTTGCACCCTATGGCTCAAAAGCCATCCGGCAGCTCAGCTCTCTAGTATACATCCATTGCAGTTATGGATTCAATCTCAGAATCCATGGCGACATGCCATTTTTCAACATCATTGTCCTGCTCTGCCTCTTCGTAAGTCAGCGGGTCAGAGTCCTCATGTTCGTATTCCGGGCTCAAGTTCGAAGACTCACCCACAAACATATACCTTTTCGGCTGGAAAATAACTCTCCTACTTCGACGAGGCATCGGTGCTGTGTCAACAGTAGGTGCAGTAACTTGTGGTTCTGCACCTTGCACTGAAGAACGCGCCTGTGGTGTTGAACCTCTCACAGGTGCACCCACATTTGCACGTTCCCCTTTCCATGGATTCGCATTCTCGTTTCAATTTCTTGAAGAATGATATCACTCCTTGACTTATGATTTTTCACATACTCGTCCTCCAAGAATCTAGCATTGGTGCTAACAACGATTCTCTGACTCTTAGGACAGTAAAAGTAACCACCTTTCGTTTGCCTGGGATACCTTATAAACAACATTACTTTGGATCTGCTTTCTAACTTATCAGGTTCCTTCGTCAGGACGTGTGCCAAACAAACCCATACTCTGAACTTGCACAAACTGGGTTAGCAACCAAGGAAGAGCTCAACAGGTGTCTTAGGAACCGATTTAGAAGGCACCACATTCAATACGTAAGCTGTTGTTTCCAATGCGTATCCCCAAAACAAAATGGGTAAGTTTGCATAGATCATCATTAATCTTACCATCTCTAAAAGAGTTCTATTTCTTCTTTCAGCTACACCGTTTTGATGGGGAGTACCCGGTTCAGGCCATTGGGATGTAATCCCGTGATCTGACAAATACTGCAGGAACTCGTTACCGAGGTATTCGCCACCGCGGTCAGATCGCAGTTACATGATAGTTTTCCCGACCTTCTTTTCTACCTCAGCCTTGAGCTCTTTGATTTTCTCAAAGCATTCAGACTTGTAGCAAAGCAGGTAAACGTATCCGTATCTTGAGTAATCGTCAATGAAAGTGACGAAGTACTCATAACCTCCACGAGCATGTGTGGACATAGGCCCACATAAGTCAGAATGGATCATTTCCAACACTTCCTCTGCTCGAGACTGACTAGCCTTGAAAGGCCTAGAAGACATCTTGCCCTCGATGCAGGATTCGCAGACTTGATAAGGTAAAGGTCGGACTAGGTCCAATGTACCGTCATCTGCAAGTCGCTAAATCCGCATCAAGCTGATGTGACCGAGTCTCAAGTGCCAGAGATATGTAAGATCCTCATCAGAAAAAGTAAGTTTTCTCTTTCTATGATTATCAATTTTGAATAAATTACATGCAATACTTGCGGAAGACTTATGATTACAGTTAATAACATAGAGAGAGTTATTCAGCATCCCACGACAGATAACACCGTTATTACCAATTATAGAAACACCACTATAAAAAATAACTGAATATCCATCAACATAAAGTTTGGAAACTGAAATAAGGTTCCGCCAAAAATCCGGCACATATAAAACATCTCTCAAAGTCAAAACAGAATCATCAAAGTACAAGGTGAAATCTCCAATGGCAGCTGCACTCACTTGTGCTGCATTCCCCATCGAGATGGTAACCTCGTCATTCTTCAGCACCTTCCTCGGTGTGAACCCTTGCAAAATGTAACAAACATGATCAGTAGCTCCAGTATCCACTACCCACGAATAAGTAGAAACCGATGCTAAACATGTTTCCGTTACAAATGCAAATGAGGTACTTTGTCCCTTGCTTTCGCATGCGTTCTTACTTAAAGTGACACCAACCCTCTTCATCTCATTTGACCTCCTCTCACGTGCTCTGCGATCAATCATATTCTTGCACACAGTATGAATCACATCTTTCAATGTGCTCAAGCTGTGCTCAAGATCTGATAATTCAGAATCCCATAAAGGTACGAAAGACTGTTCCGCTAAGAGATCTGTCAGCAACACTTTGAAAGAGTACTTGCTTCTCTTAGCTACATCCTTCTTAAAATTATAGAATGAAATCGGTAATGAGTTCAGGATTATATCGATCTTAGCCTGATCACAGATAAATCCACCTCTACGTGTGAACCGATTCATGGTGTTATCCATCATCATCACATGTAATGTCACTGAACTACCATCAGCCATTCTCTTACAGACAAGGTCTTTCACGATATCACAGCTAATAGTTCGTTCCACTTCGCCATACGTAGCCATTAAGTCCATCCAGATCGCAACATAGCTACAATAGCCCATGTACTTGAGCTTCAGTTCTCTAGACAGGTTATCCGAGATTAACTTGTAAGTAAAATCTTCAAATACCACCCATCTGTCATAGAACTCCTTCTCACGTCTAGACACTTTATGGTAACATGGTTCAAGGTGCATCATAGTAAGAACAAACATGTGTTGCTTAGTCAAGAGGATATACTCAATGCAATATCTCCACTCAGGATATACTCAATGCGCACACAGATAATTTCATTAACATTATATTTTCCAAATTTTTGCATGTAATTAAAAAAGCCCAAAAATTTCCAAAATATAATCCAACAAGAAATTAATCACATAAGCATGCTTATTAAACTATAAATAATAAAAGCAGTAAATCATGTTTTTCCTATTGTCTACTCATGCTTATTGCGCAATTAATAAATTACATATCATACGAGGACAATTAAGACAAATAAAAATTCTTCGTGGCCCCACAAAATAATAAAAGGAAATAAAGTGGGCCTATGAATTAATTAATTCCCAAGTCTACAACCCAAGACACAATTAATTAATTAATATTAATTCTTTTTCACCACAGAATTAATACTGACCTACCCCTTTATTACCACGTTGTGAGAACGAGCTGCATTTATCTGAGAATCCCCATATTTAAGGTTACCAGACATTCATTAATTAATCGGAGCTTCTGACAAGCTCTACCTACAATTAATTAATATCTTATTTTCCTGAGTAGTACCACTCAAACCTCATCACTCGTGCCTGAACTTAATCAGCCTACAGGAATTTGGCACGATGAATATTATTGAGCTCCTCAGGGAATGTGCCCATCCTATTACTCGGATATGGTTACCTAAGTTCAGTCTCAGGCTACTTGTACTACACGAACTGCTGCTACCCAAAATGTGGATATACGAGCACGTTACTTAGGCTCTCCACCATAGCAAATCAAAGCAACAGTCAACTCGTGTATACCCCTGAACCTTCGTTAGGGTTTGGACTCAATAAAGAACGAGATCTTGTATTTGCTGATGTCAGACAGAAAAACACATCTCAATGTAGTCCTATCAATACGCCACCCTTGCGTACCAGCATATCAAGTAACTAAGACAGATTACTTCTTTCGACTATGCTGCAGCCATCCAGATAGACGTATCATCAACCCTGTCTTGGTTGTGATAATATTTATGTCTCACTAGGTCAAGTGATCATACTGTCTTCTGCGATCTACAACACGCCGTATGATCGTCCCTATCGGTGAGACACGAGGATACCATTGTTATGTGCATGTAAGTTTGTTTAACAGATAGGAGAAAAGTCAATCGTATACTCATTATAATAAATGCTTTCAGTATACAAAACCCAACACTTGATTGATGATTACTCAAGATATGGATATATTTACTTACTTCGCTACAAGTCTGAATATTTTGAGAAATATAAAGAGTTCAAGGCGGAATTAGAAAAGAAGGTCGAGAAAATTATCAAGTCACTAGGATTAGATTGTTGAGGCAAAAACCTTGGAAACAAGTTCCTGCAATACTTGGCAGATAATAGGATTACATCCCAATGGACCGCACCGCGTACTCCTCAGCAAATGGTGTGGCTGAAAGAAGAAATATGGCTCATTTGGAAATGGTAAGATCGATGATGAGTTATGCAAGGCTACCCATTTCATTTTGGGGATACGCATTGGAAACGACATATATTTTGAACCTGGTACCTTCTAAATCAGTTCTTAAAACACCCAATGATCTCTTTCTTGGACACAAACCTAGTTTGAGCAAGTTCAGAATTTGGGTTGTCTAGCACATGTGCTAAGCTAGGAACCTCATAAGTTGGAAATTAGGTCAAAGATGATACTATTTATAGGGTATCCTCGGCAGAAAGGTGGTTACTTTAACTATTGTCTGCACAAACGGTAGATTCTTGGAGGAGAAGTATGTAAGAAACCACAAGTTAAGGAGTAATGTGATTCTTCAAAAAGTTGAAGATAATGATGCACTTCCTCGGGAAAGCACGCGTGTAAATGTGGATGTACCTTCGGGAGGTACAGTACCACCTGACGTTCGCTAGTGCAAGGTGTAGAACCAAAAAGTTACTGCACCAACTACTAATGCAGCGCCCAAGCCTTGTCGCAATGGGAGAATCATCTTCCAACTTGATAGATATATGTTCGTAGGTGAGTCTTCAGACATGGACCCAGAATATAGACATGATGACTCTAATCCACTGACTTATTCCAAGGAAGTGAATGACAATGATGTAGAAAAATGATGCATCGCCATGGATTTGGAAATAAAATCCATAATGGCTATGGATGTATACCTAAAATATGTGTTGCTTGATGGCTTTCGAGATATATGGTTTAAGTGGGTATACAAGAGAAAGTAGAGAGCGGATGGAGAAGTCATGGCTTTCAAAGTCAGATAGGTAGTATAGGGTTATAGTTAGCAAGAGGAAATTGACTATGACGAAACCTTTTCACTGTTAGCCATGCTCAAATCCATCTGGATACTTCTTGCCAAAGCAACATATATGGACCTTGAGATTTGGCAAATGGATGTTAAAACCGCTATTCTAAATGGTTACATGGAAGAAGGTTGGGACATCTATATGCAGCAACTGATGGATTTTTATACTAAAAGCATTATGATTGGTATATTGTTGTGTGTTGTGATGTGATACAGTTCAATACGCAAGTGCACGTAGTCTAACAAGTAATATAGATCAAGAGTCCAAATATCGTACCCAAGGGAGTGAAAGTAAGCCGTGCACAAAATATTGCTTGTAAATAAAACTTGTTTTGTGCTTTCCTAATTAAAATTGCAAGTACGAGTAAATAATAAAACCAATTAAAGCTAATATTATTAACAACTTTTCTTCCCAAACAATGATCATGTAAAATTCAGAAATACGATTTAACAATGATAGAAAATACACTTGGGTTGTCAACTTATGCTTATCCACTATCCTATATGCTAGAGCATGGTTCATGCATCATCTCTGAGTCTTGTAACCTCTCTAAGATGCCTAGGAAGCTTTCACTCTGCTAGATCTACCTCTTCCTATCAATCCTCATATGTCTATGCAAGATTTAATATTCAGACGCAAAAAAAAAAAAGGGGGTTTCTCACAAGCCTAAATTTATGCATATGTCTATACAAGAAATAAGGTTGATAATGATTTCCTCTTCTTAGATCTCCTTTCGGTCTCCCTAAGTGAGAAATTCCTTTCCACTATCGTGATCAATGAATCAAACAAACCAAAATCATAATCAAACATCAGATTTGAAAGACGAACACACTCTAATATACATTCAAATAGATAAACAAGTCAACAACCAAAGCATAAAGGTCTTAGCTCATGTTTGAAACAAGAAAATAGAAAATAGATATCATGTTTATCTTCCTAACCATCTTCTAACATAAAATAACTTACAAAAACCAAAATAACTCAGACAAAATCCTTGTTCAATAAGTTTCCTTCCTCGATCGCACACAAACTCCTCTAGCTTCTCTTGCATGATCTCCTTCAAAATTATTTCCGCCCGTAAGTCCTCTCTTCTTTTCTTCCAAAATATCACTCTCTTTTTCAGCTTAGTCTATCTCTACTCTACACGTGGCCCTCCATCTTGCCTTCCAACTCTGGCTGCTCACACGGAACTTCATTGAGAAAACAAGCCTTGTAATTGCATCCAATCTTCAAAGGTTCGAACACAATCCTCACCACAATTCGAAAGCAATTCAAGAGCAAGAAAAACTCTAGGGTTCAAGTCTCAAAACTGGCACGAATCTTAAAACTCGCCTAAACAAACATATATATACTAGGTAAAAATATCCCAACATGGAAATAACTAAAAACATTAAATTTGCGCCAGTTTGACCCGGATTTCGATCGACACAATTTCTGTCGATCGAAATCCGGCCTTCATCTCGAACAACCGAGGAGCCCTGTCGACTGCCTGCTCTTGAAGTCCCTGTCGATCGACAGAGATTGTGTCTATCGATAGGACTTCCTCTTTTGTCGATCGGCTGAATTTTCAACATGTTCTTCATTTGCAACATGACTCTGTTTCGATCGACACACTTTCTATCGATCGAAACAGAGCCCTCGGTCAAAACTCCATTTTCCAGACTTAGTCAATTTTCGCTCCAAAAACCTGCATTTTCGAGCATAACACACAACTTAAGCATAAAAATACTACGATGCGCATAATTCAGAGTAAACAGTTCATAATATCATCAAAACGAATTCAAAATCCATTGATAAGTGAATGAAATAGCGCACTTATCAGTGACCTTTCGATTTTAGGATCTTCGGAGATGATTGAGATTTGTGGCCTCGTGATGCGTGATTCAGATTTGACTTGAGCGACGTGGTAAGGAGCATTTTCCACGTGTCAAAATATGGTTCATTGATGCAAGATACACATTAATTGCGATGTAACTGCGATCACCTTTGGAATTCGAAATCCCACCTTTCATAATTCCAGGAACTTACTTGAGAGTCAGTTTCTAAACTGAGAGATGGTACTCAGTTTAATTCCGCATCCGTATATTGAGACTGGAACTCCAAAGAAGTCAGTTTGATTGGAGCTTCCTTATCCAGTAATGACTCCCATATCTTGGATTCCATGATTTTCTTCGATCGTACACGGTTGGGCATCTTCAGAGTGAGCATTTCCTCCTTCATTGAGGTCAGTTTCAGTTGGCAACTCTGTTCCAGCTTGACCCTCAAACTGTGCTCTGTTTTGATTTTCTGAAGTTCCCCCTTGATCGATGCCTGGGAGCATCGCCAATGACCCAAAAGCTTTTGTAAGGTCAATTGATGGGCTGACCTCATCATCTGGAGCATTGCGTGATCATCTACTTATTTGGTTTGAGAAACTTGGCTTTGATCTTCTTTATTAGTACACAATTTCTCATTCCCATTGTTGAGATCAGGATCACCAAGTTCCAGTTCTTTCAAGGTTCTGCGCACTAGAATAGTCTCACTAAAAACAACAGAGCATGTTACTTCCACTAGTCTGGTTATCTTGTTGAGTACTCAATATCCCTTGTATGAAGGATGTCCATATCCAATGAACACTTCTTCATCAGCCTTGGGACTGAAAGTATTCAGTTATGACTTTCTATTGTTATTGATGTAACATGGTGAACCAAAAGCACGTAGATGAGCTATAGAAGGCTTACAACCATTGAATACTTCATATGGGATTTTATGATGGCGACTATTGATGGCGCTTCTGTTATGAGTATAGCATGTTGTCATCAAGGCTTCTCCCCAGTAACCTTCTTTCAAGTCAACTTCAGCGAGCATTGTTCAGACTGCCTCTTTAAGTATCCTGTTTCTCTGTTCAGCAAGGCCATTTTGTTAAGGCATCCTTGGAGCAGAATTCTCATGAGCAATGCCAGCATCAATACAGAAATCCATTAGTGGACCGTTGCAAAACTCAGTTCCATTGTTAGATCTGATTCTTTAGACAGTGACCCCTTTGTTGTTTTATACTTGAAGGATGAGCTCTGGAAGTTGGATCTTCACTTCATCCTTTGTTGTCAGCAGCCTTACCTAAGTGTATCTGGAGTAGTCATCTACTACAACCAGAGTGAACCTTTTTCCTCCAGTGGTAGGCGGCTTGACTGGTCCAAACAGATCCACATGTAGCAGTTCAATGATTCTACTTGTGCTTGCTGTGATGGGCTGATTTTGAATGATGCTCTGGTGTGCTTTCCCATCTGGCATGCTCTGCAGACACCGTCTTCTTTCTTGAAACTGACTTGTGGTAGGCCTTCCACAAGTTTGTGCTTGGCAAGATGTCTGATTGACTGGAAATTCAGATGGATGAGTCTTTTATGCCATAGCCAGTTGACTCCTTCTTGGGATGAGCTTGTTGCGACTAGGCACGTGTCAGGCTTTCCACTCTCCTAATCCACATAGTAGAGACTTCCTTTTTTTACACCTTTCAGCTCAGTCTCCTTGGGGTCTTCGTCATTGATCTAGCATTCTTTTTCGGCAAAAGTCACCTCATATCCAGACTGGATAAGATGACTCACACTCAACAGATTGTAGTTGAGGTTGGTAACCAAGGATACATCATTGATGATAATTCCATTGCTCTTCAAGCATCCTTTGCCGATTACTCTGCCTTTCGAATTATCTCCAAAACTGATAAGTGGTCCTCTTGTCATTCTCAGCTTTGAGAAAAGATTGTTGTCACCTGTCATGTGAGCTGAACATCCACTGTCCAAAATCCATGCACTTTTCTTTTTTTTAGATTGACCTTGGTGACTATGTACCTGCATAACCTATCAGGTTAGACAAAAGGTACCCGTGTTTCGGCGGGTTCTATAGGGTTAGTGTTATGGATCTATCCTTTAGGAATCCATACTTGCTTCACCTTATATCTAGGTGTTGCAATGACTTTTACCTTTCTCTTCCTCTTCAAATAATTCAAGCTATTTCTATGCATGCTTGGTAAGAGAAGGTGAGTGTGTGAAACCTGACCTAGAACTGAGTATCTAGGAACTGACTTCCTAGAAACTGAATTCCTTGAAATTGAGTATTGGTTAGGTTCTCGGAAACTTGGTCCGGAGTATGTAGTCTCACTAGTCCTGAAGTTAGAATGAAGATTGGACTCAGACCTCGTATAGATGTTTTTTCTATACGGATAAGTTCTGTTCTCATTAGTTGAGAACTTCAGATTCCTAGAGTCCGTAAATGAAATTGACTTTCTATAAAGCTCAGTTTTAGTTGTCGAAGTGGGTTTTCTAAAGTTATGAGCATTATGCTTATCCCACTTCCTAGGCATTCTGGGATTCATCTCAGGTTTGTTCAACTTATAAGTCAAACCATTTCTAAACTTGGGTATCGAGGTTAGTTTTGAAACTAATTGTCCCCTTCTATCCTGATTGGCCACTGAGGAGTTTTTGTCCATGTTGACTACTCCTTTGCCTAACAGCTTGACTTTTAAACTGGAATTCTTCTTAAAGTGATGGTTCGAGACATTCCCAATTTCAGAAGAAGAAGTCTGATTGCTCAAGTTATTCTTGATGGGTTTTGTATACTGAAAGCATTTATTACAATGAGTATACAACGGTTTATTTCTCCTATCTGTTAACAATCGTACATGTATGAACAATGGTATCCTCTTGTCTCACCGATAGGGACGATCATACGGCGTGTTGTAGATCGCAGAAGACAGTATGATCACTTGACCTAGTGAGACATAAACCTGATCACAGCCGAGACAGCGTATGAGGATACGTCTGTCTGGATGGCTGCGACATTGTCGGAATAAGTAGTCTGTCTTGGTTACTTGACATGCTGGTACGCAGAGGTGGCGTATTGATGGACCGCAGTGAGATGTATTCATCTGTCTGACATCAGCGAATACAAGATCTCGTTATATTGATTGAGTCCAAACCCTAACGAAGGTTCAGGGGTTTGCACGGGTTGACTGTTGCTTTGACTTGCCATGGTGGAGAGCCTAAGTAACGTGCTCGTATATCCGTATCTTGGGTAACAGCAGTTCGTGTAGTACCGCCTGAGACTGGACTTAGGTAACCATATCCGAGTAATAGGATGGGGACATTCCCTGAGGAGCTCAATAACATTCATCGTGCCAAAGTCCTGCAGGCTGATTAAGTTCAGGCACGAGTGATAAGGTTTGAGTGGTACTACTCAGGAATTATAAGATATTAATTAATTGTAGTTAGAGCTTGCCAGAGGCTCCAATTAATTTATGGATGTCCGGTAACCTTAAATATGGGGATTCTCAATTAGTGCAGCCCGTTCTCATAACGTGGTAATAAAGGGGTAGGTCAGTATTAATTATGTGGTGAAAAAGAACTAATATTAATTAATTAATTGTGTCCTCGGTTGTGGACATGGGAATTAATTAATTTGTAGGCCCACTTTATTATTTGCATTAGGTCCCAGGACTGGCCTAATTAAATATGCTGAATTGAGCCCAAAATGGCCCATTAGGGTTTCCAACCCTAGGTCTATAAATAGACAACTCTCTCTCATAAATAAAAAGACAGTTGAATCACACTAAACCCTAGAGAGAGAGGAGGCGCCGTTTTTGGAGTTCAAAGGAGGAGAATTTCGATTCTGGTCCTGCTCAGAATACAGATCTACGGAGTCATCACCAGTAGTAGATCTGAACAGCATTGGGACACAGCCCTGAAGATCTGATCTGGAGAACAGATTTCTCTTCTCTTCTCTCTTTCTTTTTCGATTTTAATCTAGAAATTAGGTCTCTAATTTCTGTTTCCGCAGATTAAATCGGATCGCGTGGTTGAATTGGGATTTGGAATTCAAACGCGAAAGATCGGTTCAGACTCGACGGAGTTACGGTAAACCCTAAATCCACAATTCTTTGTATTAAATTCATAGGAGCATGCTAGGGTTTTGAGAATTTTAATTATGAGCAATATCCATATATCAATCCGGTTCAGTATGGTTTTGTTGATTCGGTTCACGGAAAAACCCTACAATTGGTATCAGTGCCAGGTTCCTGATTTATGGCTCTGTTGTTCATAATTAAATTTGATATGCATGTATGAATTTATTGTTTTATGGATGTTTGGTTTTTGTTCCTCGTGGCAACCCGTTGATTCAGCCCGCGGTAGTTTATCCGTGTATGGCTGAATTATTTTTGTAAAATCACGAGAAAATCTGTGATTAGTGTAGATTTGAAAAATTGTAATTAGAATAGTTGTTCTGTATTTTTCAAAATTGTATTTGGACGGGTCGAGGACGAAGAACAAAGACGGAGCCGACGAAGGGCCGATGGAGATGACGGCGGACAACGGCACGCGGCGCGACAGGCGCGCGGCCAAGGGCATGCGGCGCGCGCGGGCAACACCCACGGAGCGTGGCCTGCGCGTGCGCGAGGAAGGCGCGCGGGCACGGCGCGGCGCAGGGAGCGCGCACGGGCGCAGCACGGTGCAGCGGCAGGCGCGTGGCGCGCGCGCGGCGCTGGCCTGTGGCCGGCCTGGCAGCGGCGGCGGTCGGCGGCGGCTTCGGCTATCGTCGGGTGCTACTATCCCATCGCGGTGGCTCGTGTTTTTGTGGTTTGTGCAATCATGTGTAAACCCTAGGGTTTGCATTAGGGTTAGGGCAAATCATCAGATCACAAAGGCCTAAAAATCCAAAAGATTTGGTGTATCCAGATTTGAAGGCCCTTGAAGATTTGGAAGATTTGGATTTATCCAAATTAATTCAAAATTCAAATTTGTAATAGATAGATATTATTTTCTATTTTTAGGGCCACGAGGAATTTTTGTTTGCCTTAATTGTCCTCGTATGATATGTGATTTATTTATGTGCGCAATTTAAGGATGTGTAGATAATAGGAAAAGCATGATTTATCGCTTTTATTATTTACAGTTTTTCAAGAATGCTTATGTGATTAATTTCTTTTGTTGGTTATATTTTGGGAATTTTTGGGCTTGTTTAAATACATGCAAAAATTTGGAAAATATAATGACAAAGAAATTATGTGTGCGCATAAAGAAACCTTTTAAAAGAAAAATACTAAGCAGATTTTTTAATTAAAATCAATAGACCTCCACAAAGCGGTCCTAGGCTGTAAGTGTATCTCTCGTTCTAGTAAACGTCTACGAGTGTAGCTTGCTAGTTCTCGGAGGTGCATGGGTACGGTTGTTGGGATTTCTAGACAAACAATTTAAATCATGTGAATAGTGGGAGGGCTTTGCGTGAACGTCTACGAGTGTAGCTTGTGTAGACCTCTTTCACAAGTATTCTAGGATTGATTTAAATTATAGATAACAAAAGCTTTAAGGGCTGTGATGTATGGTTAAGTGTCATGCTAAACTGTCTCTTTTGGCCGGAGTTAAATTTGTGGTTAATTGCTTAGAAGCATCTTAGAATATAATGCAAGAATTGCATCCCTGTTCTTGAGAGATGGCTTGGTCTAAGGTTTTCACTAATTATTAATTTCTAGTGTCAAAAGCATCCTGACATGGTAGGGAAATTAAATAGATTGGGGCTTAAAACCCGCAGTTCTGGTTGAGGGTGACATCGTAAACGTCTACGAGTGTAGCTTGCTGTGGGAACTCTTGGGCAATTAGTGGAAAACATTTGTATTTGATTTAATAAAAGGTTTTCAATGCATTTGTTTTCGAAGTTCAACATGTATGTTCTTATTTAAGATTCTTTATTGTTTCAGATATGTCTATGTCTACTGTCGAACATATACTTGCTCTCAATCCTCTAACTGGTCCGAACTTCCATGAATGGAGTTTCTGCATCAAACACATCCTTTATCTGAAAAATCAAGCACATGTTCTTTACATGGATCCACTGTTGCGTTCTCAAAGAGGAGTGTGCGAACTTGAGCTTGAATTTTATGACATATGGGAGGATGCTGATGAGTTTGCCTTCTGGCTCATCACGGGTTCCCTGTCTAGAGAATTAAGGCATAAGTATGAACACCTCGAAAGGGCTGGAGAGCTTTGGAAGGAACTCTCGACGGCTTTTGGCAAAGTGGAGCGAACTATTAACTGTAAGCTTGTGCACAATCTTGTGTGCAAGAAGATGGTTGAGGATAGTTCAGTGACTAAGCACATGATGTTTGTGATTGATCTCATGAGACAGTTTACTGTGTGGGGTGGTAATATCAGTGCGCAAGGCGAGATTGATATTATCTTGAATTCTCTTCCGGAATCCTATCATGACTTTAAGGTAGTTGCTGCTGCAAAGGAAGAGTATGCTCTGCATGAGCTGCTTGAGGATCTTGTAGTGGAGCAGTCTACCATGTGAGCACGGAAACCTGTTATGTCTGGTTCTAGTAATGGTTCGACAACCTCTAAGGTTGGAGATGATGGTGCTGAGAGCAAGTTCAGGAAAACAGGCAGTGATAGCAAGTCTAGGAAGGGGATGAGAGCCAAGGTCACTCCAAAGAAGAACGAGTGTGCTGGATGCGGAAAGGTGGATTGTCCGAATGCTAAGGGACAAGGTACGTCATTTGCATTTGTAACAGAAACATCTTTAGCATCGGTTTTTACTCATTCATGGGTAGTGGATACTAGAGCTACTGATCATGTTTGTTACGTTTTGCAGGGGTTCACACCGAGGAGGGTGCTGAAGAATGACGAGGTTACCATCTCGATGGGGAATGCAGCACAAGTGAGTGCAGCTGCCATTGGAGATTTCACCTTGAACTTTGATGATTATGTTTTAACATTGAGAGATGTTTTATATGTGCCGGATTTTCGGCGAAACCTTATTTCAGTTTCCAAACTTTATGTTGATGGATATTAAGTTATTTTTGATAGTGGTGTTTCTATCATTGGTAATAACGGTGTTATCTGTCGTGGAATGCTGAATAATTCTCTCTATGTTGTTAACTGTAATCATAAGGCTTCCGCAAGTATTGCATGTAATTCATCCATAATTGATAATCCTAGGAAGAGAAAACTTACTTCTTCTGATGAGGATCTTACATATCTCTGGCACTTGAGACTGGGTCACATCAGCTTGAAGCGGATTCAGAGACTTGCAGATGACGGTACATTGGACCTAGTCCGGGTTGTACCTTATCAAGTCTGCGAATCTTGCATCGAGGGCAAGATGTCAACTAGGCATTTCAAGGCTAGTCAGTCTCGAGCAGAGGAAGTGTTGGAATTGATCCATTCTGACTTATGTGGACCGATGTCCACGCAGGCTCGTGGAGGGTACGAGTACTTCGTCACTTTCATTGACGATTACTCAAGGTACGAATACATTTACCTGCTTCGCTACAAGTCTGAATGCTTTGAGAAATTTAAAGAGTTCAAGGCTGAGGTAGAAAAGAAGGTCGGGAAAACTATCAAGTCACTGCGATCTGACCGCGGTGGCGAATACCTCGGTAACGAGTTCTTGCAGTATTTGTCAGAAAATGGGATTACATCCCAGTGGACTGCACCGAGTACTCCCCAGCAAAACGGTGTAGCTGAAAGAAGAAATAGGACTCTTCTAGAGATGGTAAGATCAATGATGAGTTATGCAAACTTACCAATTTCGTTTTGGGCTACGCATTGGAGACAGCAGTTTACGTGCTTAATGTGGTGCCTTCTAAATCAGTTCCTAAGACACCTTCTGAGCTCTTCCTTGGTCGCAAACCTAATTTGTGCAAGTTTAGAGTATGGGGCTGTCCGGCACACGTACTGTCGAAGGAACCTGATAAGTTAGAAAGCAGGTCAAAAGTAATGATGTTCATAGGGTATCCCAGGCAAACGAAAGGTGGTTACTTTTACTGTCCTGAGAGTCAACGAGTCATTGTTAGCACCAACGCTAGATTCTTGGAGGACGAGTATGTGAGTTATCATGGGTCAAAGAGTGATATCGTTCTTCAAGAAATTGAGAACGAGAATGCAATTCCAAGGGAAGGGGAACGTGTAGATGTGGGTGCTCCTGTGAGAGGTACAGCACCACAGACACGTTCTTCAGTGCAAGGTGCAGGACCACAAGTCACTGCACCCACTACTGACACGGCACCGATGCCTCGTCGCAGTGGGAGAGTTATTTTCCAGCCGGAAAGGTACATGTTCGTGGGTAAGTCTTCGGACTTGAGCCCGGAAGACGGACATGAGGACTCTGACCCACTGACTTACGAAGAGGCAGTGCAAGACAAGGATGTTGCCAAATGGCGTGTCGCTATGGATTCTGAAATTGAATCCATAACTGCTATGGATGTATACCAGAAAACTGATTTGCCGGATGGCTTTAGGGTCATAGGGTGCAAATGGGTATACAAAAGAAAGAAAGGGGCGGATGGAAAGATCACGGCTTTTAAAGCCAGGCTGGTGGCAAAGGGTTATAGTCAGAAAGAGGGCATTGACTATGACGAAACTTTTTCACCCGTAGCCATGCTCAAATCCATCCGGATACTCCTTGCCATAGCTGCGCATATTGACCTCGAGATCTGGCAGATGGATGTCAAAACCGCTTTTCTAAACGATTACCTTGAAGAAGGTAGAGACATCTATATGCAGCAACCCGATGGTTACATAAGCAAGGGCGAAGAACATCTTGTTTGGAAGCTTAGGAAGTCCTTGTTTGGACTTAAGCAAGCTTCAAGGTCGTGGAACTTACGTTTCAACGATGTGATTAAATCCTATGGATTTGCACTGTTGGAAAAAGAAAGTTGTGTTTACCGACTTTGTGTCAGTGGGAGCGTGGTCTTCCTTGCACTATACGTTGATGACATACTCCTATTTGGAAACAACGAGGGAGTGATGTCCGAAATCAAAGTTTGGTTATTCGAACAGTTCCAAATGAAGGATCTGGGAGAAGCTGGCTACATTCTTGGGATTAAGGTCTTACGAGAACGAAAGAGAAGAATGTTGAGCTTATCCCAGGCATCCTATGTGGATACTGTGATAGCCCGATTCAGCATGCAACTCGCCAAGAAAGGCATGCTACCTTTCAGACATGGCGTTCGTCTTTCTGGTGGGCAGTGTCCTCAGACACAGCGGGAGAAAGACGAGATGAGTCTTGTACCATACGCTTCGGCTGTGGGTAGTCTCATGTATGCGATGCTGTGTACCAGGCCATATATCTGTTATGTCGTTGGCATGGTAGCAAGATAACAGTCTAACCCTGGACAGGCGCACTGGACTGCTGTAAAGCATATCCTCAAGTATTTGAAGAGAACTAGGAATTTCTGCCTAGTTTATCAAAGTGAGGATTTGTGCCCTGTGGGTTATACAGACTCGGATTTCCAAGGGGAACAGGATGAGAAGAAATCGACCTCAGGATATGAGTTTACCCTGGGAGGTGGAGCTGTATCCTGGAGGAGCTCAAAGCAGAAATGCATTGCTGACTCCACCATGGAGGCGGAATATGTCGCCGCCTCCGGTGCCTCGAAAGAGGGGGTGTGGCTCCGGAACTACCTTTTAGAGTTGGGCGTGATCCCGAGTTTGCCGAGGAGCATCACAATTTATTGTGATAACTCTGGTGCAGTGGCAAACTCAA
>JAPKLW010000155.1:44313-65135 GCA_026898455.1 Plectranthus barbatus | reverse complement strand
AGGTTCTAGGGTTTCTCCATCTGTGATGCATGTTTAGATTCAATTGTCCAAACCCTTTTTAATTGGTTTAAATCCTATGTTTCGTTTTAAATCTATTCTCATCGAAGGATTGAGAGATGAAGATTGAGGTAGGTTACAGTTATTAATCGAAGGACCGAGAGGTGAAGGTTAGTAATAGGAGGTTAGGATTTAATACTTTTGATTTTCTGTCCGACCAAGAAGAATTCAATCGTAGGAAAAATCTAATCTTTATGAAATTGATGAACTTTGTGTGTTTGAGACCGAGAGGAGATAACCACTAGTTAGTAATTTAGGATTTAATTTCCCGACCGAGGAATTAATTCCAAATTAATAGATTTTCCACCAAAATATCTTTTCTGGGTTTGAATATTTGTTTCTTGCATGTTGATCAGATTGGTAGATTTCCCTAGAATCTGTGCTTTTTAATATTTATTTTAATCTCTTTAAATTAATTGTTCTGAAAAAACCCAAAAATCTCTGTTTTGAATTACCCAAACAAAGGTTTCAAAAACCATATTCAGTACATGAATCCCTTCATTGCACTATCCCTGTGGGTTCGACAACCTTCGGGTACTTATAAATTTATTTGTCCTATGCTATAATTTGTATGCAGATTTAGCATCGATCAATCAGCTACATGAGATTTTGATTCATTCTTCTTATTGATCGAGGACAATCAAGTGTTTTAAGTTAGGGGGGATTGAAAAGATCTTATTTCCACTCACTTATCGCATTGTTTTCTTCATTGTTTTGTGCATTTTCATTAGTTTAGGTTTACTTGTTGAACATGGGTATGTTTTTGTAGGTATTATGCTTGTGGTGCTCGGTTTTAGCTGAAAATATATCAAATAGGAGGAAAGTTGATCAAAAGATGAAGAATTCCGCTACATTAGCCTAAGTTTTCACCGATACGAGTTTGTGTCGCTCGACGTGGTTAAAAGCTCGAAGGAATTAGAGAAAGGCTTCCACATTGATCGATGTGGCATGTGTCGATAAACGTGGAAGTTGTAGACGCTGATGTGGAATCAAATGAAGTTGATGCCGACATGGGAGTTATGTGTCGACCAATGTGGCTATGTGTCAGTGGACACAAGATGGTCAAAATCACGATTTTACAAGTTAAGTCGGGATTTGTGGGCCAGAAATGGAATACAACTTTTCTCTGAAATTCAAGCTCAAAAGACTTAGCCTTACTAGTATAAATACTCATGTATTAGGTTAATTTCATTCATTCAATCTATATTTTCAATTTTTAGCCTTTAGAAGTTGAAGAATTGGATCAAGAATTTACTTTTTGTACTTTTATTTTCCATGTAAGTATCATTAATGCAATATTTTATTACTGCTTCAATGTTGATTTCTAGTTTGTTTGGCTAGAAACCCTAGCAAAGCAGAGTTAGACAAAGTGTAGCGGAAGTCTTTCAGGGTTGGGTCATCTGAATAGGTGATTCTGGCACCAGCTTGGGTTCAGAAAGCGGTTTTTATTTCAACAAGCAATATATATTACTTAGTCCAGCTCAGTAATATATTCCAACACTTGAGGTGTTGGCTTTTAAATTTAGTGCAGAAATAAAATGAAGTCGTAAATAACACAAAGAATTTATAGAGGTTTTGACCAAATTGTTCTACGTCCTCTCTTCGGACGGGCAATCTGGAAATCACTAAGTTGTCGATTACAATGATGTCAATGATATATTGCTAGTTGATGAATGCCCATATCCACCAGTCCACTAGCGCACTCGTCGTGTCCCTTGAAATCGAAAGCTTCTTCATGCCTGAAGTGTGGGCACACCACCTAACCTTCAGACTAGACATGAGAGTTTGAGTTCCTCTCAGGAACATCAATTTTTTTATACACCCGTAATAGTTGCCACTAGAGAAGTGATAACTCCAAGATGTTATCTTACTTAGAGAGTAAGAAAACTGAAGTAGCCCTTGTTAGACGCACAGAGCCTCGTGTTTAAGAAGGAATATGAAAAGTTGTTAGAACAGCCTGAAAGCTTTTTTCATGTAGAGAGTTGGTAGATTTTGAGAATAATTAGCAAATGATAATCGAAAGGATGATTGCCAAAAGTCTGTTTGTCAATCAGTAGAATCGATTTTAGTAACCTTCTCAAGGTAGTTGTAATCTTTATTTATAGGCGCTCCTTGGAAGGTTTGAATCTTTAGCTGATTGGAACCATTGTGTGACTAAAGGAACACGTCCCATCGAAGTCTCACTTTTTCTGACTCGTAGTGTCCTTTTTGTCAGAGTATGTGGACTTTTGCTGCTTTAATCAGAACGGCTCTTTTAGCTAGTCCGAAGAATGTTTGCTAGTGGATTTCTTGGACGAACAAGCTTTAAGGATCACAGACTTTAAGATCTCCTTTCTTAAAGTCTGATTGGTTAAGTCTTCTCTTTGTCCTGGCTTGCGCGTGTCTTCCTTCTGGTTGGGAAACGCCTTAATGGTGACATTTGCTGGTGATCCACCAACTGGTGATGATGTGTCAGCCTGCTTCCTCCAAAGACGCTTTGCTGGTAAAGACAATTTAGTCAGCAATCTCCAAACAAGCTTCTTTGCTGGTGAAAATTTCATCAGCAAATCTCCTAAAGCTTGTAATTAGCTCCCAATACAACTCGATAATTCATGTATAGGACATTACAAGTTTGAGCTAACCTAGATAAAGACACACTAATCTAATGGTATGCTTGACTCATCAAAACATCATATAAGGAAATATTTCTAACAAAAATTCCTAACAAACATGTTGGGATTCTTTATTAGACATAAAAATTTATTTAACATCCATAAATCGATCTGGGTTTAGTTTTAACTTTGTGATACGGTTTGCGGTAAAAATTCCTTTTAAGTTTTAAGTTGTATAGGTTTTTCTACTCATAAGTAATGTATGTCTGATATAATTTATTTTTATAAATAATGTATTTATGTAATATCCAAAGATTAATTAAGCTAATTAATTGCTTAATTATTGTAATAAAATATTTTTCTTCTCATTTTGCGCAATAATTTATTTTATTGCTACCAAGAGTTCGATTAAATTTTGCAATTCGAGTTCAGAAAGTCGATTTCCTAAATCGAGCAAAAGAAATGCTCAGAATAATATATGAATGAGAATGTTTTGATCGGATTAATTTTCAGAGACCCATGGAGAGAATTACTAATTTTTGGAGGAAGATTAATTTTGGAAAAAAATGCAAATGAAATTGAATAAGTGGGATAATTGAAATTACTTTAATGGAATATTACTCAAATTGAAACCATAGGCATTGCATGTTTTTGGGATGACACTTGGTGGAAGTTAAATTGCGAATTATAGGAATTATGCAAAAAAGGGGGTGGGGGGGGGGAATGCAAGTTATGACAAGAAAAGTGGAAAAAGAGATTTATTTCACACCCTTTTTCCCACCCAAACCCGTCGTCCCCCTTCCAGCACCCCCCAGCCCCAAACCCTTTTTCGCTGCCACTTTCCTGTCCAGATTCTGGCCACCACAGACTTCCGCTGGCGATGCCACCACCACAATTGCGTAGCCCGTGCTGCAAGGTTTCATAGAGCCCTGGTACGCGTCGTGAGGTTGAGGATCAGAAGAGATATGGAAGAGAGAAGTTAGCCCACCGGAAAGTGGTAAACTTCTATTTAGGGATTTTGTATCTCGTTCATGCGTGTACATCTCGAGCTTCAGTTTATGTATTCGTGTTCCCCACTTCGTAGTGGTCATTTTGATACTCTGGGACTCGAGTTTGGACGCCGAAAACATTGTTGCCGTCGTCGCTCTTCATCTTTGTGGTGAGCTTCACCCACTTCGAGTTTTTTGGCATGTTTTTGTGTTTTGAGCATGTTTTCATGAACTAAAATGGATAGGGAGAATGCTAGTGTGGATAGATGGTCTTGCATGTGTGTGGTTTGAGAGTTGTGGTGAGTTGCAGGGGGGTTTCCCTTATTGGCCGGAACTCGGCCGCAAGTCAAGCTGCGCAGCTGCAGCTCTCCAGCAACCGGTCACGCCGGCAGGGGGGATGGTGGCGACCATCACGGTTGATTGTTGGTCGGAGAAGTCGGATAGTTCAGTCATATTTTCTGTATATATATATATAGGGATGTAATCCAGTGAGAACCACTCTTACCATAAAAAATAAGAACCAATCATCGCCATTGATTTTGATGATGCTCAGGATTTTACTAAAATTTTCGGTCATGATATCTCAAAAAACCTGCATTATAGGGTATTTTTGTCATTTTTTACTTATTTAAGATTCTGTTTGCATATTCTATCTCGACATTCATTATATATCTAATAAACATGCATTATATACCTAGAAAACATGCATTATACGGTATTACTCTTATTTTAGAACAATATTACTATCATTATACGACATTACTTCCTCTATTATATATAATATTACTTTTATCTTAGAGAAAAATTATATTACCTTCATTATAATGCATATGTTATTACTATTAATAACAAGTGCAAATATAATGATGAATGATGATTTCGCTGAAATAAACATGTTGCATTTTATCTATCATATTCTGCATTATATACTATAACTTCATGCATTATATTGTACAACTGCATTCATTATATAATAATTCATGTACTGTTATGAGAATTATGCATGTTATACATGATATTACTTTTATTTTAGAGAAAATTATATTGCTTTCATTATAATGCAAATGTTATTACTATATAATAAATAACAAGTGCAAATATAATGATGAATGATGATTTCGCTTAAAAAACATGTTGCATTTTATCTATCATATTTTGCATTATATACTATAATTTCCAGCATTATATTGTGCTATTGTATTCATTATATAACTTCATGCATTATATTGACCTCAACATGCATTATATACCTAACAAACATTCATTATATACCGAACTAACATGCATTATATAATATAGTAATATACATTTATATAATATAACAAAAAAATACATAATTAAAAACAAGTAATATATGATCAACTTTTATAGCAACTATGATATTATCTAGAGTATGCAAAGATAATGAAATTTTTTTTTTATCTTGCAGGAAAAAAGTTATTGCATTTTTTTATCATATTCTGCATTATATAATATAACTTCATGCATTATATTGTGCAACTCCGTTCATTATATAAGAATCCGTGTACTGTTACGAGAATTATGCATATAATCACTAATTTTCATTTTTACGATGATTTTTAAATCGAAACATATGCAATAGGGATTTCGTTTGAAAGATAATTAAATTACCTTTAATTTGATATATGATACATTAAAAAATAATCTAAATCGAATGAGATATGATCATTTAAAGATTTAGGATGATTTTAGAGGAGAGAGAAAAAATATTACAAAATTACCCTTTAATGCATGTTTCACTACACTATAATGCAGACGAGATTTATTTAGTCTTGAGCGTTGGATCATCAATTGGATGGCCGAGATTAGTTCTTATTTTCACATGGTAAGTGGAGTTCTCATATGATCACTCCCATATATATATATATATATATATATATATAGATATGTGTGTGTGTGTGTGTGTGGGCGCGCGCGCGACGGGTTGTAAAAAATGGAGAAGAGAAGAAATTTTCTTCTTTCTCCCTCCTATATATATATAGTTTGTGTATATATTGCTCTCATTTTCTCTCTCTTCTGTAAAGGTGTGTGGATATATTTATATATATATGGTATGTATTATTTCTCTCTCTTCCATTATGCATATTTATGTATATATAAATATATAGATACATTTTGTTATTAATATTATTATTTTTTAATATATATATAAATATATTTATTTATTTATTTAAGTAAATCAATTATTTAATTGTTGTTAATTAGTTTTTGAAATAAATAGTTAGAGTTGAATTAATTCGATTTAAGCAAAAGTTGAAACATGATTAAGTATTTGAAGTTCAAATGAGAACTTATTAAATGAAGGTTAATTAGGTGACGTGAAAACATGAGATTATTTGACAGTTGTCCGTTAGGTGTCGGTCCTAGGTCCTGATCGTGTCAAGTTTAGTCACTAGATGTGATTGAGACACTTAGAATATCCATCGTAATCAGTGGTATATTATTATTATTGTAGGGAGATTGTGATAAGGTGCTCGCGCTCAACTTCATCGTTAACAAGGAAAAAACTAATCAAATAGAAGCTTAACTCAGGTGGGAATTATTTTAAGTACAAATGAAATGCTTTCATTTTCAAAAATGGGCGTGAGAAATGATTTGCATAAATGTTTTGTGCTATTGTATCTGTCCTCTGTCGATTCCCATCGGCAGAGAGTTTAATTAATGAGTACGGAACCAGGATAGCACTATGCTAGAACTCATTAATAGTAGGGTTGTAGCCTTATGGATTGTGAAGTGGGGTGAAAAGCCCCCACGTATTGTGAAGTAGGGTAAAAAGCCCCCACAGGTTATGGATCCAGATTATGTGTTTGTAAAACTATCAGGCCTCAAGGTTTAAAACTGAGGTTAGTGCACTAATTGATGTCAGTGGATCGAGTGGTTCGTCGATTCCCAGCTGTACATAGTAACTCAAAAATGGGCCAGCTTCCGGTTACACAATGGTAAACAGATACAATACATGTAGAATAGTGCACACGAATGAAAATGTTTTAGATAACACGGTCTCTTTCAACAAAACCCCGTGTTTATCTGTGTGAGTTGCATAGCATTCCTATTTAAAATGTATTTTTTGGGCATATTTCCACAGGGTACAATTGTACTCAGCCCCTCGTATTATTTCTAAAATACACAAGTTGAGCAGCAAGGATGGGTGGAAGGGGTGTAAACAGGAGAAGTGAAGATTTGTACAGATTTTGAAAGATCCTGAGATATGCATCTTCATATGCATATGTCCACTACGCTGCACACACCGCTACTACACGCTCTGATTTATTTTCCTTCCCGTGTTTTGAATATTTGAAACGAATGTTAATTCTTTCACTTTATCATCTTTTGAACACTGTTGAACGTATTTTAAATGTAATTTCCATTGTTCTCTTAAATATTATTAAGTCTTCCGCTGTTTTAAATTGTGGTTTATGTTTGAAAAATCCTCGACCGTAACTGTAGCGTGCCCCAAAGTTGGGAAGGTCAGTTGGGGGCGTTTCAGAAGTGGTATCAGAGCTCTTGGTTTTGAAAAGGGCTCTGGAAAAGTTTTTTTTAAGTTATTTTAAAACTGATTTGAAGAACTTCAAGTTTTAAAATATTTTGGTTTAGAAAGTTGAGTTGAAGTGATTGCTCGTGTTTACACCCTACTCCATTTTGCGCAACCTGAGGTACGTTTTAAAGATTTAAACTATCTGCTTGCAAGTTGATTATTATTATTGAGTCACTTTTAAAGTGTTGGGTATTGGTCGAAAATGGATTTGAAAATGATTTGTAAACGGTTCAAGTGTTGAACAAAGATTTATTGTAAATATTGATGAAGTTGTGAGTGGTTTTGTGTTGAGCGGGATGCTAACACTGGTTTGTTGATGAAGGAAGTTGGTTGTGTGTTGGTTTTGGAATTTGTGAAATTTGGTTTGGTGTTGAAAGTTTATTGGAGTTGTTGGTTGGTTTTCGAAAATATTGAAAATTTTAGTTTGGTTTTGAAAATGGTTGGAGTTGTTTGGTTTGATGATTTTTGAAATGGTGATTTCAAATTGTGGGTTTTGAAACGTGTTGCAAGCAGTGTAAAGTTTTGAGTTAGTGCTAAAGATGTGTTAACCTGTGAGTTGAGCTATAAATTTTGGAATTTTAAGATTATATGAGAAGTTATTAGGATGGATCAGGACTAACTATCTAACGGTGGGCCTTGAAAAGGTAATGGGTAGACTTGGTATGACATGGGGTTTGGTTTTGAATTAGAAATTAAGTTGTTCGAGTGGAGTGAAACGACACTCGTAGTTGACGGAACCTTAGAATTTGGATTCTGAATATCGTGAAAATGAAAATTTCTCTGTCTAGTTTAGTATGATTGAGTAGTGAGAGTGAGTTGACTTGTGGAAACTACAAGTTAACAGCTAGATGTACAGAATGTACATGGTGAGCCTGGCAGATGCAGTCAGACTCGAAGTTGAGTCAGTATATCTGCACGAGGATCCGAAGGAACCTCAACATGGTGTATCGAAGGACAGTGGTTGCCCCGAGACACAAAGTCATGCATTGTGTTATTCTGTTGACTTTTGGGACTGACCGTTTGTTTGATGTGACAGATGGACCCTCAGGAGAGACTAGTTCAGCATTTCAGAGAGCACCTTCCATTCCCCGAGGAGAACCTCGCCTCAACTTTGATGGAGTACTTGAGCATGTGGGAGAGAGTGCGTTATCTTGGAGTCACTGATCGAGAGGCGATGGGGAGGACTCTTAATCTTGTGCCAGACCGGTGGACTAATTGGGTGATGACGTTGACTAGGTTGTACAGTGATAGTGTGATAGGCACCGTAGGGAGTTTCCGACATTTCATGGCAGATTTGATCCGGAAGGTTATTGCTGACAAGAACCCTTCACCTGCTTCATCTAGAGGTACTCAGGCGCCTGCAGTAGGGCCTATGTCGCATCCGAGGATCCGACCTGTATCACGTACACCTTCGGCAGCTTATGCACCACCTCCGCCCGGGCCTCCGCATAGAGGAGCCTATGACCCGTATGCCTTTTGCAACTTTTCCACGTCGTCAGTATAGGCTACACCTCAGTACCAGGACTCCATGGGACCTATAAGATTTTGCGATCTACCTGCGTCATCCGTTTAGCCGTCACCGCGATACGCCGGAGAGCCCAATCAGGCATACCTAGCACCCGATGCAGGTACACATAGCGCAGAGATGTGGCCGAGACCTACGGAGAGTGGTTGGGCAGACATGTTTGGAGGATATGGGACTATCCATACGCCGATTTGCATCTCTAGTGATACAGAGAGTAGTAGAGGTAAGAGGGCTGCGACTCAGGATAAAGGAAAAGGGAAGATGAAGACCGAGGATGAGGAGGAGGAGGAGGAGGGCCCGTCTGAGTGGTCTTATTGATTTGTCATTGTTTCCGTCTTGATTATGTACTATGAGAGGATGATGTTATTTATGTATTCGTACTGACGTTATTTCTCTTGTTACTTTTATTTTATTTCGGTTTGGTGTGTTGAACACATGTTGTTGCAGGATTATGACCTTGTTATTTGAGGATGATGTTATTTTCTTTGAGATATATTGTTGTGAGGTTATTGTTTTGGGATATGTACTATTCGCTAACAGCTATTATGTCATTGATTGTTTAGTTGCAGGAAAGAAAGTGTATGGAGAATATTAATCCAGGACGTGGAAGAGGCAGAGGCCGAGGTAGAGGCATAGGCCGAGGTAGAGGTCGTGGAGGAGCCAATCCGCCACATGATTTTGAGGATCCATATTTGGAAGAAATCCCCATATTCCAAGAGCATGATGGGTACGAGACACTTTCCAATGGCGATAGTGTATCAGGACAGGGAGGACACTATGAACCTCCGCCTGAGAGGGCACCAGCTACCTCATCAATTAAACTGGTAGAGACTTTCCGTAAACAGCAACCTCCCACCTTTGATGGGAAGCAGAGGACTGGGTACGAGAACTAGAGAAGATATTCAGGCACATGCAGTACACTGAGTCCGAGAAGGTCAACTGCATGACCTACCAGTTGAAGGGAAAAGCGGACCGTTGGTGGGAGACTTATGTCAAGTTAGTGGCACCGGAAGAGAGATTCCAGCTCAATTGGGAGAGATTCAAGAAAGCCTTATACGAGAAGTTTATTCCAAAGCAGTATAGGCAGGAGAGAAGTGGAGTTCTTCCTTTTTGAGCAAGGGAAGATGTCCATGGAGGAATATGACACGAGATTTGGGGAGTTATTGCAGATGGCGCCGCATCTGGCGGACACGCCACAAAAGATGGCAGACAAATTCCGAGAAGGTCTGCGTGAGGAGATCCGCACTCAGCTGGCAACAATGAAGGGGCTGAATTATTAGGAGTTGCTGAGCTATTCTTTGGACATTAAGGCGTCCAAGAATAAGAATAAGATGCCGGAGTGGGGAGTTAAGGAGGCCCAGACACCAGCCCCAACTCCGAAAAGAAAGTGGGAAGAGCCCCCCAAGAAGTTTTATCAAGTGCAAGGGAGCTAGAAACGCCCTGACCAAGAGCGTTATCAGAACAACCAAGGGCATAATGATAATCAATTCTATCCAAGGAATAACCCTCAGATGGCACCCCAGAGAGATCATAGAAACATGGGTCAGCAGAATTGCCCAAGATGTGGAAGGAGGCATATCGGTGATTGTCCACGAGGCGGAGCCAAATGCTTCAACTGTGGGGGTTTTGGACATTTTTCCAGTCATTGTTCTTCACCCCAAGTAAGAGAAGGAAACCGCCAGAACTTTCAAAGGCTGGTCAACCAACAGTTGAAAGCGATCAGGGGCAACCGCCAACCGTGGAGGGGTAACGCCGGGAACCAAGGAGGAGGCAGGCAAGGTTATCAAGCTCCTCTAACTCGTCAAGAAGAGAACCTGTAGGAAAGGAATGAGCAGCCGAGAGGGGCGAGAGCTTATGCCCTGGATGGAAACCACGATGAAGGAAATCTCGCAGGTATGGGAATGATTAATGATATACCTGTCATAGTACTTTTTGACACTGGAGCATCGCATACCTTCATTGCATCTGCATGTGTTGAGGCATTAGAGCTTAAGGTAGAAAGGAATAGCCAAGACTTAAATGTAGTGATACCTTCAGGAGAAACCACTATTTCTACCTTAGTATGCCAAGACTTGAGAATCAAGTTGAATGAAAATGAGATTCAGGTAGCAGAGTTGAACATGTTGGATATTCAAGATATAGACGTGATCCTAGGTATAGATTTGCAGGCGGAGAACGACGATCCTATGTCGTGAAAGAAAAGTGATCATTCCGTAGCCAGAGAATGAAGATTCGTTTGTCTACGGTTTCATAAGGAGGCAGAGAGTGCCAGTTATATTAGCACTGCAAGCATCAAAGTTACTGTACAAAGCCGAGAATTAGGCATTTTTGGTGTACTTAGAAGGTGAAGAGAAGCTTGAATTGACAGTCCAAGACGTGCCGATAGTGAGAGAATATGAAGATGTATTCCTAAAAGAATTACAAGGACTCCCGCCAGACAGGCAGGTCGAGTTCACAATGGACTTGGAACCGGGTGCAGCACCGATCTCCAAGGCACCATATCGCATGGCTCCGAAGGAACTACAGGAATTGAAGGTTCAACTGCAGGAGCTATTAGATATGGGATACATTCGACTGAGTGTTTCACCATGGGGAGCACCGGGCTTGTTTGATAAGAAGAAGGATGGTTCAATGCGTATGTGCATTGACTATCGGGAATTAAATAAGATGACGTTGAAGTACCGTTACCCATTGCCAATGATCGATGATCTATTTGATCAGCTCAAGGGAGCAAGCACGTTCTCCACGATTGATCTCCGATCAGGATACCATCAGTTAAAGATCAGAAAGGAAGATATCCCAAAAACGGCCTTCAGGACAAGATATGGCCACTATCAATTTATAGTGATGTCGTTTGGACTCACGAATGCTCCGGCAGTGTTCATGGATTTGATGAATCGAGTATTTCATCCTTATCTCGATAACTTTGTTCTAGTGTTTATCGATGACATCCTCATATACTCAAAGAGTGAAGTAGAACACGAGCAACATCTGAGAACAGTGTTACAGACTCTTAGGGATGAGAAGCTTTATGCCAAATTCAGCAAGTGTGAATTTCGGTTGAGGGAAGTGATGTTTCTTGGTCACATCGTGTCAGCAGATGGCATAAAGGTAGATCCAGCAAAGATTCAGACGGTGATAGAGTGGAAGTCGCCGACGACGCCAAATGAGATTCGTAGTTTTCTTGGTTTAGCTGGATACTACAGGAGGTTCATCGAGGGCTTCTCGAAGATTGCAAAGCCAATGACACAACTGCTCCAGAAGGGGATAAAATTTGTTTGGACAGAAGATTGCGAAGAGAGTTTCCAGAAGTTGAAGCAACTTTTGACGACCGCGCCAGTTTTAGCAGTGTCAGAGTCAGATAAGAACTTCGAGGTTTACACCGATGCATCCAAGAATGGACTCGGTTGTGTATTAATGCAAGATGGTAAGGTGATAGCCTATGCGTCAAGGCAATTAAGACAGCACGAGCTGAATTATCCAACTCATGATTTGGAACTAGTGGTCGTAATCCATGCACTAAGTATTTGGAGACACCATCTCTACGGAGTTAAGTGTGCCATATTCACAGATCACAAGAGCTTGAAGTACTTCTTCGAGCAGAAGAATCTGAATATGAGACAAAGGATATGGTTGGAATTAGTAAATGATTACGATCTAACGATAAACTATCACCCAGGCAAGGTAAATTCAGTAGCCGATGCCTTGAGCAGAAAAGGAGAGGCTCAATTGGGTTGTATGCTTACAAGAAAAGACGGTCTAATCAGAGAATTCAAGAAACTTCATCTGGAAGTAATATCACCCTCAAAAAGGGAGAGATGCGACGTAGCAGTTTTGACTGTCGTGCCGGATTTAAGAGAGAATTATTGAGGCACAGAGGAAGGATGTGGAACTTGAGAAGCTACGTCAGAAGTTGAGAGTTAAACCAGTGGGCGAGTACCGAGAGGTATCCGATAAAGCATTGTTATTCAGAGACAGAATTTTGGTGCCGAACAATGAGGACTTAAAGAAGGAGATCATGAGTGAGGCTCACGATACGCTGTATACCGCTCACCCAGGAAGTACGAAAATGTGCCATGATTTGAAGACTAAGTACTCGTGGGATGGTATGAAGAAAGATGTAGCCTTATATGTAGAAAAGTGTTCGGTATGTCAGCAAGTCAAGGCGTTACATCAGCAGCCGTATGGGAAATTGCAGCCGTTAGATATTCCTGAGTGGAAATGGGAACATATTGCCATGGATTTTGTCACAGGGTTGCCGAAGTCGCAAAAAGTAAATACGGTAATATGGGTTATAGTGGATCGTCTAACGAAGAGCGCTCACTTTTTGCCAATCCGAGTGACTTATGGATCAGACAAGTTGGCACAGTTGTACATCCGAGAGATTGTCAGACTTCATGGAGTGTCGGTGTCTATTACGTCTGACAGAGATGCAAAGTTTACATCTCAATTTTAGACGAGTATGCAACAAGAGTTGGGGACTCGCCTAAATTTCAGCACGACATTTCACCCGCAAACAGATGGTCAATCCGAGAGGACCATCCAAACTCTCGAGGATATGTTGAGGACAGTGGTTCTTGACCGAGGAGGAAGTTGGGAGCCAATTTTACCATTAATTGAGTTCGCCTACAACAACAGTTACCAGGAGACAATTGGAATTGCTCCGTACGAAGCTCTGTATGGATGGAAATGTCGCTCACCATTATATTGGAATGAAGTGCGAGAAAGGCAAGTGATCGGACCTGATGCTATTAGTGAGATGATCGAAATTGTCCGTCAGATCCGAGACAAAATCAAGGAAGCTTAGAGTAGACAGAAATCTTATGCTGATTCAAGAAAGGTCGAGCTACATTTTGAAGTTGGAGATAAGGTATTCTTGAAAGTCTCGCCTTCTAAGGGAATCATAAGATTCGAAGTGAAAGGAAAGCTACGACCGCGCTTTATGGGACCCTACGAGATTTTGGATCGTATTGGTCCAGTGGCTTATCGTTTAGCAATGCCTCCGAGCACTACAAGAAATTCGCATTTTTGCGACCGACAAATCGGTTGCAAATCGGTCGCAAACTGCTGTTTTGCGACCGATTTGCGATCGATTTTGTCCGTCGCAAAAACCTTGGTCGCAAAAAAAAATTGCGACCGAAAATTGAATCCGTCGCAAATTTTTGCGACCGATTTGCGACCGACATTTCGGTCGGAAATTTTTGCGACCGAAATTTCGGTTGCAAAAAAAAATTCCTTCAAAAAATAAATTTTAAATTATTTTTGAACCAGTTTTGAACCGCCCGGTCCAACCATCTAGAACCGGCCGGTCCAACCATCAAATCTGGTGCCTTGCGTCCAAGAGGGTTCGAACTTGGCACCTCCCGCACGCGTGCCGCGCGCGTTACCACTGAACCAAACAATAATCTCATTCTTTATACGTACTAAAAAATATATATATTTTTTAAAAAAGAAATTTTGCGACCGAATTTGCGGTCGCAAAATTTAGCGACGGAAAAATCGGTCGCAAATCCGTCGCAAAAAATCTGCGACGGAATATCCTGTCGCAATTCCGTCGTAAAATTTAAAATCTCTATTCGGTCGCAATTCCGTTGTTAGTCGGTCGCAAAATCGCGACCCTTTTTTTTTTTGGTCGCAAATCGGTCGCAAATTTGCAATTTTTTAGTAGTGGAGCATGGGTAATGTGCACAACGTATTTCACGTGTCTCAATTAAGAAAATATGTGTATGACCCTAGACACGTGATCCGACAGGAGGAGATTGTTTTGAGCTCAGATTTGCATTATGAAGAGAGGCCAGAAGCAATTCTAGACCAGAAGACACAGGAATTGAGAAACAATTTGAATTCTCTTGTCAAGGTGCTATGGATCACCATGGTCGAGAATAAGCGACATGGGAGTTGGAAAAGAAAATGAGGGATAAATACCCCGAGCTTTTCGAAGCACTCTAGCAAATTTCGGGATGAAATTTTTGTAAGGTGGAGAGGATGTAATATCCCGAGATTAATTAAGCTAATTAATTGCTTAATTATTGTAATGAAATATTTTTCTTCTCATTTTTCACAATAATTTATTTTATTGCTACCAAGAGTTCGATTAAATTTTGCAAATCGAGTTCGGAAAGTCGATTTCCTAAATAGAGCTAAAGAAATGCTCGGAATAATATATGAATGAGATTGTTTCGATCGGATTAATTTTCGGAAACCCATGGAGAGAATTACTAATTTTTGGAGGAAGATTAATTTTGGAAAAAAATGCAAATGAAATTGAATAAGTGGGATAATTGAAATTACTTCAACGGAATATTATTCAAATTGAAACCATAGGTGGCATTGCATCTTTTTGGGGTGACACTTGGTGGAAGTTAAATTGGGAATTATAGGAATTATGCAAAAAAAAGGGGGGGGGGGGGGGGATGCAAGTTACAACAAGAAAAGTGGAAAAAGAGATTTATTTCACACCCTTTTCCCACCCAAACACGTCGTCCCCCTTCCAGCACCCCCCAGCCCCAAACCCTTTTTCGCTGCCACTTTCCCGTCCAGATTTTGGCCACCACAGACCCCCGCCGGCGACGCCACCACCACCATCGCGTAGCCCGTGCTGCAAGGTTTCCGTAGAGCCCTGGTACGCGTCGTGAGGTTGAGGATCGGAAGAGATACGGAAGAGAGAAATTAGCCCGCCGGAAAGTGGTAAACTTCTATTTTCAGATTTTGTATCTCGTTCATGCGTGTATATCTCGAGCTTTAATTTATGTATTCGTGTTCCCCACTTTGTAGTGATCATTTTGGTACCCTGGGACTCGAGTTTGGACGCCAGAAAACACCGTCGCCGCCGTCGCTCTTCATCTTTCCGGTGAGCTTCACCCATTTCGAGTTTTCCGGCGTGTTTTTATGTTTCAAGCATGTTTTCGTGAACTTGAATGGATAGGGAACATGCTATGGATAGATGGTCTTGCATGTGTGTGGCTTGAGAGTTGTGGCGAGTTGCATGGGGGTTGTCGCGCGTTGGCCGAAACTCGGCCGGAAGTCAAGCTGCGCAGCTGCAGCGCGAGCTACTGCTCTCCGGCGACCGGTCAGACCGGCAAGGGGGATGGTGGCGACCATCACGGCTGATTGTTGATCGGAGAAGTCGGATAGTTCAGTCATATTTTCTGTATATATATATATATATATATATATATATATATACATAAAATCCTCATGTGAGAAAAAAGAATGAATCATGTCCATCAAATCTAAAAAAATCAATGGTTGATATTGAATCAAGCAACAACTAAAATGCAATCAAGCTACAAAATAATCAAGCTACAACTAACGCACAATCAAGCAACATTGCAATCAAGCAACGATCTAAATACAATAAAGCAATTCCGTAAATGCAATCAAGCATCTTTCTCACTTTCTCACGTTAAGACCTTTCTCACCGGATCCACTCCCTATATATATATATATATATATATATGTGTGTGTGTGTGCGCGCGCGCGCGCGCCCCGGGTTGTAAAAAAATGGAGAAGAGAAGAAATTTTCTTCTTTCTCTTTCCTATATATATATAGTGTGTGTATATATTGTTCTCATTTTCTCTATCTTTTGTAAAGTTATATATATATATATAGTATGTATTATTTCTCTCTCTTCCATTATGCATATTAATGTATATATATAAATATATAGATACATTTTGTTATTAAGCAAATTAATTATTTAGTTGTTGTTAATTAGTTTTTGAAATAAATAGTTGTAGTTGAATTAATTCGATTTAAGCAAGAGTTAGAAACATGATTAAGTATTTGAAGTTCAAATGAGAATTTATTGAATGAAGGTTAATTAGGTGACGTGAAAACATGAGATTATTTGACAGTTGTCCGTTAGGTGTCGGTCCTAGGTCCTGATCGTGTCAAGTTTAGTCAGTTAGGTCTGATTGAGACACTTAGAATATCCATCCTAATCAGTGGTATAGTATTATTATTGTAGGGAGATTGTGATAAGGTGCTCGCGCTCAACTTCATCGTTAACAAGGAAACATCTAATCAAATAGAAGCTTAACTCAGGTGGGAATTATTTTAAGTACAAATGAAATGCTTTCATTTTCAAAAATGGGCGTGAGAAATGATTTGCTTTTAAATGATTGTTATGCATAAACGTTTTGTGCTATTGTATCTGTCCTTTGTCGATTACCATCGGCAGAGAGTTTAATTAATGAGTACGGAACCAGGATAGTGTTGTACTAGAACTCATTAATAGTAGGGTTGTCGCCTTACGGATTGTGAAGTGGGGTTAAAAGCCCCCACGTATTGTGAAGTGGGGTAAAAAGCCCCCACGGTTTATGGATCCAGATTATGTGTTTGTAAAACGATCGGGCCTCAAGGTTTAAAACTAAGGTTAGTGCACTAATTGATGTCAGTGGGTCGAGTGGTTCGTCTATTTCCAGCTGTACATAGTAACTCAGAAGTGGGCAAGCTTCCGGTTACACAACGGTAAACAGATACAATACATGTAGAATAGTGCGCACGAATGAAGATGTATTAGATAACACGGTCTCTTTCAACAAAACCCCGTGTTTATCTGTGTGAGTTGCATATCATTCCTATATAAACTGTATTTTTTGGGCATATTTCCACAGGGTACAATTGTACTCAGCCCCTCATATTATTTCTAAAATACGCAGGTTGAGCAGCAAAGATGGGAGGAAGGGGTGTAAACAGGCGAAGTGAAGATTTGTACAGATTTTGAAAGATCCTGAGATATGCATCTTCATATGCGTATCTCCACTACGCTGCATACACGGCTACTACACGCTCTGAATTATTTTCATTCCCGTGTTTTGAATATTTGAAACGAATGTTAATTCTTTCACTTTATCATCTTTTGAACACTGTTGAACGTATTTTAAATGTCAATTCCATTGTTCTCTTAAATATTATTAAGTCTTCCGCTGTTTTAAATTGTGGTTTATGTTTTAAAAACCATCGACCGTGACTGTAGCGTGCCCCAAAGTTGGGAAGGTCAGTTGGGGGCATTACAGGACTCACTTTTTTGTAACATCTCCCCCCAGGGACTGATGTCAGAGCGTGCAGTCCGATGCACCCCAACCACATCTCCAGTTGTCACACAGACTCCTTCTGGAAGGATGTTGGTAGGAGGGATCGAACCCATCCCCTACCCTTTAACATCAATCCCAAAGGGACATGCTCAATCCTCCCTTTTGGGATTGATGTTAAAGGGTAGAAGATGAGTTCGATCCCTCCTACCAACAACCTTCCAGAAAAAATCTGTGTGACAACTGGAGATGTGGTTGGGGTGCATCGGACTGCACGCCCTGACATCGATCCCTGGGGGGAGATGTTACAATTTAATTTTTATTTAATAAATAATATATAAACTTTCTTTTATAATATGAATCTCGTTATATTCATCCCACTCAATTTTGATGAGAGACTGTTGTCACAAAGATTATCTCTAATTTATAATGTTATTGCAAGTTTGTATGACCACTTATTAAATTAATCGAATAAGAATATTATATTGTTCACAACAGAACCAAGAAAATTTAAATAAAACGTATGTATATGACTTGGACGAGGAAAATCGTTTAAATAATTGGAAACAAATTTTATTACCCAACAAGTGTGAATCCAATGATTCCATAAACAATTAATATACAATTCAAATATTTAACTAGTTCAAATGTGAAATCATAAAGAATCATATCAAATAAATATGACAAAATCTTGTATTAGATAGTCTCATTGATCTTATCTTGAAATCGGTTGATTTTTTCTTCATATTTTAAAAGTCCATCAATTATGGGGACAATTTTCTGAAATAATTGATTAATTTTTATGTTGATAATAGAATTATATAAATCGACAAATTTTATTTATTTTTACAGTAAAAATGAACCGATTTATACCTCACATACAAGATGGTTTCAACTAACATTATTTAATTTCATATTATACTTTGACAGTGTGAAATCGTTTCTAACATGACCGTCGTAGCTAGATTCTAATGCATGCTTCGTGCCTATAATTTTGGTATTATTTTACCTATCTCCTGGTATATGTTTGTCAAAGGCACAACTTTAAATATTTGACGTAGACATACATAGATTTTGGCACAGTTTTTAATATATTAATTACACCGATCTATGGTTGAAAATCGCCAGCGAACGTAATGAGGTGGAATAAATGAATTTTATTCAAACCCGCCATAAAAATACGTTATGAATTAAGGGAGCTGAAAACCGAACCTCACAAGCAACGAAAGCTTAATATTATAAGTATTTGATTTATGCAGGATGCATCAATCATCTCTCGAATTCGTCAAAACTTTATCGATGATTTAAATAGTGTATCATTTTGGAAATATACCGAAATTAACCAATTTTTAATATATCATAATTTTTGGTTGGGTATACTGTACCAAAAATTGATGATATGATAACAGTCATCCGACAATATTATTAATAAAAGCATATATCTTGAATAAATATCAACAAAAATAACCGTAAAAATGGAAGTATATAAAAATTCTTTGTTATGTTAATGCTACATCAAAATATGATAAGATAAATAGTATATAAATTATGTTTTACCAAAATCATTGTGAAATCAATTCAAAAATTTGATATACCATAGTAATGGTATACAAATTATCTCATATGAAAACCATACCAACTTATACGTACCGAAAATTCTGTATATCGAATTAAGATATACCGAGAATTTCAGTATGGTAAAAGTATGAGTTTCTTAGTTATTGGGTCGATAGCATAAACAGTTGAGATTAAAGCATCAATGATAGAAAAATTAAGCATAATTATTTGTGTTTAATTGCTTTATAAATCATGCTTAATTGATTAAGCATGATTTATAAAATAATTATGCATGAATTTTTGAAAAAATAATCTCAACTATTATTTTTTTTTCAAATGTATTTTATGAAGTCCCTTCATTTTTATTTAATACAAATAATTTTTTAATATGTGATATACTTCCTATAAAATTAAATAAATTTTTAAATGAGGATTGATATATTGGATTAGAATGAATTAATATTCAATAGTTTTCCAAATATCGAGAATCAACCTTCGTATTTATTTGTAGTATAATAAAAAAATAATATGACCACCATATAATTGTTTTGTCATATGCGTGGGCGACATCATATTTTCTATCGAAATTTAACGTAGACTTGGATACATATATAATGTGAATCTACACTTTGATACCGCTTCCCCATAAAATCCTTTTTTTTTTTTCTTTTTTCTTTTTTCGCGGGGGACCGGGCCCGCGGCGCGGGGCCCGCCGCTTTAATGAGAGGAAAGAGTTGTAGTTACATTCATGTCGAAATTGCCACATTTTTAAAAGCTCAAACTCCTATGTCTCTCATGGCTCTTTCTAGGTTGGCTTATTATTTTTCATTTAAGTGATTCATGTGAACTCATAAACTTGTTAATAATCTGCATCCTTCATCTATAAAAAATCAACAGTACTAATTAAAATATGTTCACAATTTTAAATTTTAAATTTTATATGTTGTACTAAAAATATATTATATTTAAATGTTATGTATATATTATATTTAGAGAAGCGCATTTATAATTAATATTTTTTATTTTTATTATTGATGTGATCAATTTAAGAATTCTATTTAAGATAAGTTATCTTTGGTACCAAATCTCCAAATTCTTAAATATATTATATAACAAGAACAAGAGGATAGTATGTATTGCCCAAGTAGTTTAAATCAAATCTTTTTATATTATATTGTTCACGCAACGTGAGACGTGATAACATAAACACATATTTATTATAATTATAGATCATAGCACACAACCATATCAATGAGAACTTGAAAGATTTCTTTATGTTGTGGTTTAACTTTATAATTGTTGTTGATGCTCGTTTATTTCAGAGATTATTTTTTATAAGAATACTAAATTGAAGTATTGCGAAATAATAAATGCGCAATAAATGAATAAGAATAAACCGTAATTGTAGAGCTGAAAGTATTTGGAATGCTTTAATGCTGTATTAATTGCTTGTTTGCATGTGTGTATTACAATAAATGAGGACCCTATTTATAGGAATCCAACCGAGCTAG
>JAPKLW010000155.1:10147-34313 GCA_026898455.1 Plectranthus barbatus | reverse complement strand
TATCCAAAGGTGTTGGATCTTCCATCTTCAGTGTTCAGTTTGCTTCCACGTCGAGTCGAGTCCTTTCGTTCGAGTTTCCTGGGCTGCGATCTAACCCTTCCTGGCGAGGATCGTATCACAGTTCGGCCCAAATTTTCCTGAATTGAGCTCTTGTGTATTTTGGAAAACTTGTCTCAAGACCCAATCTCCTACTCGGAATGCTCTTAGTCGAACTGACTTATTGTAGAATCTTTCCACTCTTCTTTGATTTTTCATCATTCGGCTAGATGCCTCCATTCTTTGCCCGTCTAACAACTCTAAGGATTCGAAGAGTTTATTTTGATTCTGTTCTTCGTCAAACAACTCGACTCGTGGGCTTCTTTGGATAACCTCGACTGGTGATACTGCATCGACCCCATATGCTAATGAAAATGGAGTCTCACCCGTAGCTGTCTTGAATGTAGTTTGGTATGCCCATAAGACTGCTGGGAGTTCCTCGACCCATGCTGATTTTCTGGCTGTTAGTTTTCTTTTCAAGATATTGATGATGGTTTTGTTAGAAGACTCAGCCAGTCCATTTGCCTCCGGATACCTCGGTGTAGAAAATAATAGACGAGCTCCAAGGGTTTCGCAATATTCCATGAATTTCTTGCTTGTAAATTGTCGCCCGTTATCAGTGATTATTTCCCGAGGTAGTCCAAAACGACATACTATATTTTTCCATACAAAATTTATCATCTCGGTATCTCGTTCTCTAGACAATGGCTCGGCCTCGACCCATTTTGTGAACGAGTCGGTGGCAACCACGAGATACTCCTTTTGCCCTGGAGCCTTAGGTAGCTTTCCCACAATGTCGATCCCCCATCGACAGAATGGCCATGCTGGAGTGTTTGAATGAAGTGGCTCGGCATGTAGATGTGTTGATTTTGCAAATCTTTGGCAACTATCACATTTCCGAACTACCTCTTCAGCATCTTTTTTGAGTGTGGGCCAATAGAATCCTGCCGTAATGGTTTTGTGGGTTAAGCTCCTCGATCCTGAGTGATTCCCGCAACTACCGGAATGTACCTCGGCTAAAATGGGAATACTATCCTCTTCGGATACGCATTTTAGTAGAGGTCCTTGGAAAGATCTTCGGTAGAGTTGCTGATCTATTAGGGTGAAACGAGCCGCTTTTCGAGCTAACCGGGTGGCCTCGGTCTTAGATTGTGGTAGAGCTCCGGTAGTTAGATATTCCACAATTGGATTCATCCATGAATTTTGTTCATTGTTAATTGGACAAATCTCCATTGGTTCGTACTCCCGGTCTCGAGTTGCCGGCCAAAGTGCCACGGTTAATGGGATAGCTCGATTTCCTCTATACCCTACAGTTGCTGCTAGGTTAGCCAGAGCATCTGCATGTGAATTTTCTTCCCGAGGTATGTGGGAGACCTCTACCTCCTCGAATTTTGATTCGAGCCCTTTAGCCGTCTCGTGGTAGGCTTGCATTCTGGCATCCCTTGCTTGGAATTCACCTCGGACTTGGTTTACCACCAACTATGAGTCCGATTCAATTTTCAGCCTTCTTACTTTTAGATCGAGGGCCAGTTGGAGACCGGCAATAAGTGCCTCGTATTCGGCTATGTTGTTTGTAGTTCGGAACTCAAAATGGATAGCTCTCTCAATTACCCATCTTTCAGGGGATACGAGTAATATCCCTGCTCCACTCCCCCTAGAATTACTGGAGCCATCTATGCAGAGGGTCCAGAATTCTAAACTTTCTGATATCGGACCGAGCTCGACTTCGGCGATCATTTGGAGTTCGGGAGTGTAGTCTGCAATGAAGTCTGCCAATATTTGTGACTTGATGGTATTTCGTGGCTCGAACTTGAGGCCATAGCCCCCGAGCTCGATTGCCCACTTCATCATTCGTCCGGATAGATCAGGTTTTGATAGAACATGCCTGATTGGAAACAAAGACACCACTTTAATTGGGTGTGATTCGAAGTAGGGTCTCAACTTCCTTGAGGCCATTACAAGCGCCAAGACAAGTTTTTCTAGGGCCGAATATCTAGTCTCTGTATCCAACAGAGTTCGGCTCACATAGTAGATCGGATGCTGATTTCCATCTACTTCTCGAATTAGTACTGCGCTGACGGCTTTCTCCGAGACAGCCATATACAATTGTAATTCCTCATTGGGCTCGGCTTTATTCATCACCGGTGGAGTTGTTAAATATTGTTTTAGCAAGATGAGTGCATCGTCACATTCTCTTGTCCATTCGAACTTCTTTGATTTTTTAAGAAGAGAGAAGAACGTGCTGGTTCTATCAGAGTATCTTGCTATAAATCTGCTTACTGCTGCGAGCTTTCCGATCATCCTTTGTATATCCTTAACGCTTTTGGGGGGTTGGATATTTTGGATAGCTCGAATTTGTACTGGGTCGGCCTCGATTCCTCTTCGACTTACTATATAGCCGAGAAATTTTCCCGAAGTGACTCCGAACGTGCATTTAGCTGGATTCAACCTCATGTTGAATTCTTGCAATATTTCGAAGACCTCGGTCAAATGTTGCAAATGTTCCTCAAAATTGTTTGACTTTACCAAAATGTCGTCGATATAGACCTCCATGGTTCTGCCAATTTTGTGCTCGAACATCCGGTTCATTAGTCGTTGATAGGTTGACCCAGTATTTTTTAAGCCGAACGGCATGACCTTGTAACAATAAATTCCTTGATTGGTCATGAAGGCTGTTTTCTCCTCGTCTGATGGGTACATTTTAATCTGGTTATAACCTGAGAAAGCATCCATGAAGCTCATAATGCCGAACCCGGCAGTTGCATCGACGAGCCGGTCGATATGTGGAAGAAGGAAGGGATCTTTCGGGCATGCCTTATTTAGATCGGTATAATCCACGCATACTCGATTTTTCCCATTCTTTTTCTTCACCACCACCACGTTTGCGAGCCATTCGGGGTATTTTACTTCCCGGATAAAACCAACTTTTAATAAATTTTGAACTTCCTCGGCAATGGCTTCGTTTCTTTCCGGAGCAAACCGTCTTCTCTTTTGCCGAACCGGCCTATGATTCGAATCGACTCGGAGTCGATGACATTTGACCGAAGGGTCTATTCCAGGCATATCTTCGTGTGAGAATGCGAAATTTCCTCGATTTTGAGTTAGCAAGTTCCGTAGTTCAGTGTTTTGAATTTCGGACAATCTTTCCCCGACAAAAGTTGTTCGAGCTGAGTTTTGGGGATCTATGCTAACTTCTGAGCTACTTTCCACTGGCTCGGACTCCGTCACATGCACAGTCCGAAGTGTTACTTCGTAGCAGCTTCTTGATGCTAATTGGTCACCCCGGATAGCTCGGACCCCCCATGGTGTTGGAAACTTGATCATTTGGTGGTAAGATGAGGGGACGGCCTTCATTGCATGAATCCAAGGTCGACCGATTAACACGTTGTATGCCGAGGGAGCATCTACTACTTGAAAACGTGTTGCCAAATTTACTCCTTCGGCGAAAACTGGAAGATCTACCTCGCCAAGGGAGTTTAGTTTTTCACCGCTGAATCCAACCAAGGTGATTGGATTTTCTATAATGTTCTTATCCGAGATCCCCATATTTCGGAGGGTTCGGAGAAAAATTACATTAGAAGACGCCCCGGTGTCAACGAGAATTCTCTTGACTTGACAATTCGCTATCATTAGCGAAATGACAAGGGCGTCATCGTGGGGGTGCCGAGCTCCTGCTTCGTCCTCGGCTCCAAAGCATATTTTATGTGGGGAGGTTTCAATATGATGTACAGATTGATTTCTTAACTCCCTACAATGTCTTTTTGCGGCATTCCGCGAAGATCCAGTCATGGATGAGCCCCCAGTGAGGACGTTGATGACCCTCTGAACTTCGGGTTGCTTTGGCTCTTCGAGGAGAGGTTGGCTGTTTGCTCCCGTTGCCGGGGTCTGATTTTCTCGAACTCCCCCAGGGTTTTTCTTATTCCTTGTCCAGACCTTTCTTTTGTTCGAGGTCTTCGGGCAAGTTAATAACCCTTCGGCGAGAAGCCGGTCTATCTCCCTTTTCAGATCTCGACAGTCATCAATTTGATGACCGTGGTCTTGATGGAATTCGCAATAGAGCGAGGTATCTCGAACCTCAGGTCGAGCTTGCATTTTCCTTGGCCATTTGACCAAGTTGCCTATTTTACACATCTCTCGAATTGCTGCTCGGGGAGATATCTTTTGCTCGGTCTGGGGGGCTGCCGATACCACCTTCATCCCCTGTTTGGATGATTCTGCCCGAGCAGGGTAGGGCTGGTATCGACTGCTCGTCCGAGCTGTTTCTTGCTTCCTGTCAACATGGCCGGTTGACTGTTTGTTCTTGTTTCTTTGGCCGAAGTTCTCTTCCTCAACTTCTTGCCGAATTTGTGCTTCGGCTCGTACTAATACCTCGGCCATACTTGAGCATGGATATTTTACTAGTTTCCAGAAGAGGCCAGAGTTTCGACGAAGCCCCTTCTTGAAAGCCGACACTGCCGTTTCTTCTAGGCAGTTAGGTATAGTTACTTTTACCGAGTTAAACCTCTTCAAGAAGTCTTGAAGGGACTCATTCTCCTTTTGGACGATTGAATAGAGGTCGTCCGACCTTCGTGGGGCTCTCCTGCTGCTCGAAAAATGCTATACGAAAGACTCGTGCAGCTCGGCAAATGATGATATCGAGCCGGATTTCAAATGCATATACCATTGCATGGCCGACCCTTCCATGCATGCTCCGAAGCTCCTACACATACAAGCTTCTCGTTGCTGTTCGGGAATAATAGCCGTCTGCATCTTCATTTTATATAGAGTGATGAACTCGTCTGGGTCGGTTTTTCCATCATATGCTTTGATGGTCGGCATCGTGAAGCGAGATGAGAGTTGGATAGATGAAATCCTTCGAGTGAAGGGAGAATCCGCATAACTCTCAAGTGGTATGTTTGTTGGGGGAGTAGGGGCCCCAGGAATCAAAGACATGAATTTGTGCATTTGCTCGAGCTGTTTTTTGAGCAAACGAATTTGATTCTCCGAGCTACTGTCGTCGGAGGGGACCCAACTGCTCTCCTGCTCCGTGGGAGCTTGCCTCCTCGTGTTCGCTCCGATGGACTCTCTCCTCGGATTGTGCGTTGCTCTGGCCATCATTGTTTACCAGAGCTAGCTGTCGCCTCAGGTTCTCGGCCTCCAAGGTTATTCGGCGGTTTTCCTCTTGGAGGTTTCGGAGGTTCTCTTCTCGCCTTTTGAGTTCGGCCTCGAACTCAGCTGCACTCTGGAACACTCCTCGTCCGTGCTGATCGTTGTTACTGTTGTTACCTTCCATATTGTTTTCAATCTTTCTTTCTTATTAGCCCTCCTTCTAGCGCCAATTGTTGATGCTCGTTTATTTCAGAGATTATTTTTTATAAGAATACTAAATTGAAGTATTGCGAAATAATAAATGCGCAATAAATGAATAAGAATAAACCGTAATTGTAGAGCTGAAAGTATTTGGATTGCTTTAATGCTGTATTAATTGCTTGTTTGCATGTGTGTATTACAATAAATGAGGACCCTATTTATAGGAATCCAACCGAGCTAGACAACCTTTCGCTAATAGATACTACTCTTCAAGCGAACTGACGTTCTGAACGGTCACATCCGGTGCGTTGAGCTGCTTTGATTAACACCTCTTTAAGTATAGGGTTTCGAGCTTTCAGCTCGAACGTACTAATCTATCCGCGAGAATTGAGAAGTCTGTTTGTAGGATAGCTCGGTGAACAGATAGCTCGGCCAATCATGAGATCGAGCTCGAAAATCACCATCACTGAACACCCTTGTCTTGAGCTATTTTCTTTATACTTCTTCTTTTTGGGCTTCTTGTCTTATTGGACTCCAAAATGGGCTTGCTCATTTTTGGGTCATAACAATTGTTAAGGTTAGTAATCATTATTAAAATTTAATAGCAAAACTAATATAAAATGAGAGGAAAACTCTTAATATATTCCAAAGTAAGTTTAAATAAGATATTCTATTCTTATTTTTTTAGAGAAATATATTCTAATATTTAATTTATAAGGTAAAGCTATCCTCAATTAATATAAGTGTTAATTTATTGAGTTACCCGTTAAATAACACGTGTCAATAACACAATTTTTTCTTATTTCTTTTTTAAATTTAGAATTTTGCGAAATGGTGCTCATTTTGTTTAATATTTTTTAAAAAATCACCTTCGTCTCAATTTTTTTTTTCAAAAAAGTATTTAAACAAAGCGACATCATTTTATAAAATTTTATTTCCTCCGTCCCTTTAGAATTATTGTCAATGGATTAGGCACAATAATCAATGTAAGTAAAGATAGAGAAAATTAGTATTTTATTAGTAAGTTTGTATTAATTTTTTATTTTTGGTAAATAGATAATTAAATGGGACGAACAATTCGACACAATAATCAATGTGAGTAGATATAAAAAAAATTAGTGTTTTATTAGTGAGTATGTATTAATTTTCTATTTTAGGTAAATAAATAATTAAATGAGACGGACGAAAAAGGAATGAGGGATAATTTAAATGGGAGTGAGGGAGTATATTTTTTAAAAAATTATATTTGACATGTGGAATTTAACTGTTGATATATGATATTAACACGCAAAACTAACACAGTTATTAACTTATGATATTTGTAATTAATATAAGTAAATACTGGATATATTTTCTTAACATAAATTTTTATAAATAAAATTCGCAAATAAATTAACTTTAAAATATGATTAAGGGTCTTCCCTAAAATAAAATATACCAATGACGACACCCAAACGAGAGCTTAGAAAAGAATGAGCCATGCGCATCCCTGCCCTAATAAAACAAGAATGAAATCTCAAAAAAAAAAAAAAAAAAACAAAACAAAACAAGAGGGGAGCTTAAACTAAATCTCATTTAAAAGATTACTAAATGAAAGATTTGGAAATAGTATCCTTGATCGTTTTCCTAGTCATGCAATAAAATAAGCAATAATAACTCAACAAGATTTATTAGTAACCCTTAGAAATTAAAAAATACTCCCTTCATCCTGCAGAGTAGTGTTATTTCTCATTTCTCTTTGTCCTATTTATTTAAAATAGTAAAATTTTTCACCTTATTAATAAAATATTAATTTTATTAAACTCACAACCTTAATTTCTGTAAAAAAGAAATGAGATTACGCTAACGAGACGAGACGGAGGGAGTAGTATATTAATTCCGTTATGAATGGTGCAAGCAATATCCACCCAAGAGTGGGTCCCACATTTTCCCATTTAAATACCCCTCTTGGAGTCGGAGACCATGAATTATCAAACACACGGCTACCTTGCTAAGTGTTTTTGCGCGCTCTCAATTTTTCCGAAAAAACAAACAGACTAAACTACCCAAACTCATCTGTTTCAACATGGTTTGCCTCACAGACCCTTTGGTTCAGAAAGTTAGCCAACTCTACGAGAAGATCTCGAAACTCGACAGCCTCAGCCCCTCCGAAGATGTGAACGAGCTCTTTACTGAGCTCGTCCACGCCTGCATTCCTCCTCATCCCCTGGACGTCACAAAATTATGTGCCGAGATCCAGGAGATGAGGGGGAAACTCATCAACCTCTGCGGCCGGGCCGAGGGACTGATGGAGAAGCACTACTCCACCATCCTCGGCTCCTTCGACCGCCCCCTCGACCACCTCCACCTCTTCCCCTACTACTCCAACTACCTCAAGCTCAGCCGCCTCGAGTTCGATCTCCTCTCCAACCACTGCGCCAACCCTGCTCGAGTCGCCTTCGTGGGTTCCGGCCCCCTCCCGCTCACCTCCATCGTCCTCGCTTCCAACCATCTCAAGTCGACTGTCTTCCACAACTACGACATTGACGCCTCCGCCAACTCCATGGCTTCCAAGCTGGTGGCGCCCCACCCGGATATCTCCGGGCGGATGGAGTTCTTCACGGACGACATCATGAACGTGTCTGGGCCGGCCCTGAAGGAGTACGACGTGGTGTTCCTGGCTGCCCTTGTGGGGATGGACATAGAGGAGAAGATGGTTGTGGTGGAGCATTTGGCTAAGCATATGGCCCCCGGGGCCATCCTCATGCTGAGGAGCGCCCACGGGGCTCGAGCTTTCCTGTACCCGGTGGTGGACCCGAGCCACCTCCGGGGTTTCGAGCTGCTCTCGCTCTATCACCCGACGGATGAGGTCATCAACTCCGTCGTGGTGGCGCGGAGGTGCCCGAGGCCCGTGGAACAGGGGTTCGGGCACCTCGTGCTTTGCAGCAAGTGTTCGGAGGTGCAGCCGTTCAATCCAATGTGCCAGATGAATCTGATCGAGGAATTGGCCGTGGAAGAGCATCATTGCTAGACGAATTAATTAAACCAACTGCCCTTGCTTCTCTCTCACTCATCTCTCATTGTCTTGTGTTTCTGCAAAGGTTTCAAATGATTGTGGTGTAACCCCGTTTTGTGTTGTTTTGTGACGTTTCCAAGAAATAATTAACAGGCACTCTGGAATTGGATCTTTTGGTGATATAAATTATTATGTATGTATGTATGTATGTGATGATCAGATGATGGATGGTCAGTCGTCTATGTTTTGTTGCTGCAGAAATGAAAGATAATTGTATTTAAATAATATATTAGTGAATTATTGGTCATGAGCTGAAAAGAAACAAAACAGATTTGGTTGCTGCCTCATTTATGGCCACACATGGTGAAACAAACAATGCTACTGTCCTCATCGAATCATTCATTCATTACCTGCAATTCCATTCTTCACTCGATTCAAGGGTATTTTATTAGGACAAGTATTAGATTATATATGCTATCCTCTCCATCTCCATCGAATTAGATGCTGTCAAACTCTTTTACACGATTAAATAACTTTATATTCAACTCATCATTTCGTGTATCAAAAGCTCATGATTTGAGCTCGATCAGATTAGTATGCATCTAAATAACTTTGAACATAATTTTGTATTGGATATGACGTATATCATCTCCACCCATTTGTTATAAATAAGCTCAATTAGGACATTCCATTTGTTCTATCATATTAGTTTCGTTTATTTTTTGTATAATAACCAAAGATATAAAAATTAGAAAAATTAATAATTCATTACTGAGTGTCTATTTATTTTTTATTTTAATTAAGAGATAGGATTAATACGACGCGACAAGCTGACAAATACCATTTCTATCAAACTTGAATTAGTATTTTTCTAACTCGACCCGACCCATCTTAATCCAATCAAATATAATTTACTGATAAAACTATATTGCAACTCAACGATAGGACTGAGTTTCGTGTCCTAACGAAAATATTGCTTTCAAGTTTCAGCAAATCAATAGTTGAAAAGGATGGGGCTTTCGATTTGTTTAAAAAATAACACACAACTTATTACCAATACGTCACTCACCCAGGCCTCAACACGACATGAAATTATTTAAATTACAAGTGATTTTGAGTAAGATTTGGTCATCAAAAAAGAGAGTCGAAGGTGATAATCATAATAATATGAAATAAATCTAAATGAAAAATCTCGAGATTAATCAATCATCACTCAATTCTTTATTAAAAATACCCTTAGGGCTTTTTGCCTATTGGAGAAATTGTGATTGACTAACACTATCATCAATTAATCTTGACCCACTTTGATTTCTTTCTTCTAAAAAAAATATATACCTTGTCAATTATCACTCTTCATATTTGTGAACTAAAAAAAAATATTCAAATAAAATAAGAATATATTTCGATCTTCAAATTTAGATAGTTTTTCATATCTATAATAATATTTCCCTTATCTTATAAGATATGTATATTTATATTTTAGTACACGTATTTTTTCTTTACTAAAGAGATTAGATATTATTTTTTCGTAGTGTACTATTAATGCAAGTTTAATGAGATATAATGCACATTGTGAAGATAAAATGTCGTAACTACAATAACATAAAAATTACTATATAATGTATAACAATTGAGATAAAATGCAGAATAGTTAAAATAAAATGCATGTTACGTGAATAAAAAATAACATCAAAATTAAAAATTTGACCATAATGAATAAAAATCGGGATAAAATACCGTGATTTTTCAGTAAATCTGGATCATTGATTGTCTTCAATTAACGATTGCGATTTATTTGCATTTATCATATTTAGACTCATTCTCACTTAATCAGCGCCTATAAATATATGACTATAGAGTAGTGATCAGGTGAGAATGGACCTTAGTATGAGAAATGAGAATAAATCTCGGTCAATCACATCTTCAAATCAACGCACCAAATACTAAAAAATTAGGCATTTTATCTTAATTATCCTTCATTAAAGGACAATTTAGTAATTATAGACAATGAATGAATATTTCAAAACCTACATTTTAACTAAAATTTTATTCATTTTAAAGGCAATATCCTGCATTAACATTACATTGCGAAATAAAATGCTTAATCTCTCTACTTACGACATTTTGCCTTCAATATTGTGTATTTTATCTAAGCAAACATGCATTATATCTCTTACGAAAAAAATAATCTCTCTAAGAAGGAAAGATTGCATGTATCAAGATATGGATATTCATATTTAATCTGATATGGAAAATATTATTATAAATAAGAAAGATTATCTAATTTTCAAAATTCAAATTTATCTACCTTAATTTATTTGAATAATCTTACCATGTCTACTCAAATAATCATCATTTTATTTGTGCATCAAAATAATCCAAGTTCATATTAAAAGTTAACATTTAAATTTTGAATTTTTTTTTTGAGTCGTGTCGATCATTCATACATCAAAATAATCAACGAAATAACTTAATCTCACTATGTTACATAAGGAAAATGTATGTTGATGTTATTTATCTTAAGATAAGTTTATTATATTTTTTTTTATCAATATGCATTCTAATATTATTGTATTGCATAAAATAAAGTATTATATTCTCACCTCATTTTATCTTAAAAATTTTCATTCTATCTTTATAAAATATGCATTTTCTGAAAGAATGTTAGGATTTTTGTTAGAGAAATTCTTCCTTACTTTTTGTTGTTTTGGTGGGTCAAAGATTGTAAGCCATCTTAGTCAGTTTTTCCAGTTTCTAGAGTTCTAAACTGTAATCCTTGTATAGGATCGATCGAGTTATAATAGAACTTAGGCAGAAGACCAAGCAAAGGAGAATGCTCGAGAACTGACTATCATCACGCCTAGCCTTGACCCAAAATTGTGTTGGAGCACTCAGTTTAAGGTCCATTCATACTGACTAGGAGAAGTCAGTATGAGGGCTTTCCCGAACTGACTAAGTTTTCCATACTGATAAGGAGAAATCAGTATGAGGGTGTTTTCCATACTGACTTTGGACAGTCAGTATGAGGGTTTACCATACTGACCCTGGGAAGTCAGTATGAGAGCTAAGTTGTACTGACTTTCAAAAGTCAGTATAAGAGCCTCTACCTTTAAAGATTGAGTAATTCAAAAGTTATCGAAGCTTAGTCAGACTCAGGCATTCATATATGCCCAAGTCAGTACGAGGTTATCCAAACTGGGATTCCTCGAGCTGAAAAGGAGTTTGGCATAAAGTTAGTGTATAATATATTGACGCAGCAGAGCAGAAAGGAGACCTAAGGCATGAGATACGATTGGACAATATAATCCATGAGTCTAACGTCTGGATTTATGAGTCTAACAGATAGAAATTCAAATTGCCAAAGGTCCTCCTTTATATAAAGGTCTGCCCTCCCAACCTTAAAAGGTTACCTGAACAGAATTCAAAATCTGAAAGTCTTAAGAAGACAAAGGGCATTCTTTCAGGCCATGTCACGAGACTTGAGTCTCCGACTCAAGTTACCCACCGTACTAACTTCTCCTAGCACGAGGCTGAAGCTCTTCTTGGTGAATATATCTTTCTGAGATATATTCATAGAAGTCAGTTTTCTAGTCTGGTATTCTGATTCTCACGGGCATATGCCAACCGCCTGAGTTTTGGGAAGAACAAGTAAACATCCAACCACATGAGTTCTGGGAAGAACAAGTAAACATCCAACCACCGGGAAGAAGGCTGCGGGGTGTCGTCCTCACTTCAACCTGAAGACTGAGTCTAGAAGGAGTTCCTAGGCGAGTGTCACACCAGATCGAAGGACGGAGGAGCCAACATGCTGTGTATAGATCATAAAGAGGCTTGTATTTACTTAGTGAATTATCCAGACCTTGGATCTGAAGAGTGGATGTAGGATATTGAGATCCGAACCACTATAAGTCAGTCATGTGTGCTCTTTACAGCTTTCTTTACATTCTTGCTCTATTTTTCTATTTCACAATCTGACTTTGAAACCTTCAATGCTTCTAAGTATTGAAGAGTATATATACTGAGAAACTGACTTAACTAGGACAACACTAAGCTTAAGTCTTCTAAACACACAAAACAGACTTTTCTCTATTTTCGTCGAACAAGTGCAACTGTCATATTTACTTCCAGTGCATATTATATACCTTCCGCTGCACAGTTTTGCACTCTGATTTCGTGACTAACAAGGAATATAATGTATTTCATACATCATATTCTGCATTTTTAGTAAGCTTTCATGCATTTTAGGTATACTTTCATACATTTTAGGAAAATCAATGTGTTACTAGATTTATGTATAGAATCACTAATTTTTTTTTCGTTAAGATTTCTCTCCTCTATATTTATGCAATAAGGATTTCATTTCAGGACTCAGTCTTCATTTCAACCTGAAGAACTGAGTCTACAAGGAGTTCCTAGGTGAGTGTCACACCAGACCGAAGGACGGAGGAGCCAACGGGCTGTGTATAGATCGTAAGGAGGTTTGTATTTACTTAGTGAATTATCCAGACCTTGGGTCTGAAGAGTGGATGTAGGATATTGAGATCCGAACCACTATAAGTCCTATGTGCTCTTTACAACTTTATTTACAGTCTTGCTCTATTTTTATGTTTCACAAACTGACTTTGAAACCTTCAATACTTCTAAGTATTGAAGAGTATATACTGTGAAACTGACTTAACCAGGACAGGACTAAGCTTAAGTCTTCTAAACACACAAAACTGACTTTTCTCTATTTTCGTAGAACAAGTGCAACTGCCACATTTACTTCCGCTGCACGGTTTTGCACTCTGATTTCGAGACTAACAAGGAATATAATGTATTTCATACATCATATTATGCATTTTTAGTAAGATTTCATGCATTTTAGGTATATTTTCATACATTTTATGAAAATCAATGTGTTACGAGATTTATGTATAGAATCACTAATTTTTTTCGTTAAGATTTTCGTCTTCTAAATTTATGCAATAAGGATTTCATGTGAAAGATAATAAAATTATCTTTAATTTGATATAAAATACATGAAAATGAATTTAAATTGAGTGAGTTATGATCATTTAAAGTTTTTAGAATTTTAATTAGAGGATAAAGAAAATATATTACATTTTACAAAAGTATCCTTAAAATCGAATAATGCACAATATACTACAAAAAAAGAACACGAAAATTTTTAAATCTTGAATGTTGATATGCAAATATATAGGGCTGAGATTTATTCTCATTTCTCGTACTAAAAATATTTCTCATACTAGATTGAACTCATCTTTCTGAATGAACTATGAACTTTCATTGTAGTGTGCGTAATTGCATTATAGTGTGTATGATACCTCATTACTGTATCATATACACTACAATGATCAATTACATACACAACAAGGAAGTCTCATAATTACGTACTATAATGAACTATCATATACACTACAATGATCAATTATCCACTGAATAATGAAAAATTCATAGTTCATTCAGGGCATTTAGTTCGAATTTGAACACAACTCTCTCTCTCTCTATATATATATATATATATATGTGTGTGTGTGTGTGAGAGACAGAGAGAGAGAGATTCCATCATGACTTCTGGTATGTTAAAATAAAAATTCATTGTAACTGTTGAAATTGATAAACTGATGCTTCAGAAAATTAGGTCTTATCATACAAGGCACTAAGCAAAAAACTAAGTGTTGAACATCTATAAAGAAAGTGTGGAAAGAGACAATTTGCTGGCGAGTTTTGCGGCAACATCGAAACTCCTCTATGAGCATGATAAGTAAGACAATGCAAAACGAAATGGAAATAGAGGATTATGAATTTTGGGTGATTTTGATTTGGATGTGTTGAAGTTTTATCTATTTCGAGAAATATGATACAAGGTAACAATAGAATGATTGATTTGAGGGGAACATTGAATTATTAAGGAGTTTCAAGATGACTATAATGGAGTTTGCACAAGATCTGAGATATGATCATGGGCTAGGATCTCATAGCTAGATTTCGCCTCAAGAGGGTGTGTTTAGATTGATGTTGATGTGTGCATTAATGAGGATTTTGGTCTCTTTGGAGTTGGTGATGTGGTTCGAGATTGGAAGGGGAAGATATGAGTAGCAATGGCAAAACCAATTGCAATGCTTTCTATGGTCTGGGAATTTATCTCCCATAAGATATTGGACCAATTGATCTATATAGTGACTCGAAAAATGCGGTTTGTGAGTTTCTCAAGAATGATGGAGATTCATATTACATTCCTAAAGACATGGTGGATACTATTAAAGAGCTCCCGAATGACATTTTGGTTGGTATTAATTACATATTTAGAAATGCTAATTGTATTACTCATGAATTATCTAGATATGGAGAAAAATACTCTGAGTTTATTATGCGGCCGAAGAATTTTCTAACTATATAAATTTAATTGTAGATAAAGATATTAATTAATAAATTTTCTTTGATCTTAAAAAAAAAATAATCAACTAGGGTTAATTTGTTGTAGCATGTGTTTTTTTTAAATATATAATATCACTCAAAACAAATGTACATTGTCTCTGTAATTGCATATTTAGTTGCCTTCCAATCAGCCCACGTTGATTACAATATTGAAATTAATTGGATTCATTCATATCTAATGTCGACACATTCTTTCAGAATTGTTCTCAGATAATTAAGAACCATATCCTCATCTAACTACAAATTAGAAGGGAGAGTTTTATTGTAAAATCTTGTTTACAATTTTATTTCGAATTTTAAACGCCCAACAAATTATTATTATTCAATTTTAATTTTTTTTATAAATTGTATTATGATATATTATAATAATAGCTTTTAAAGTTATTTTAATGTCTTGCCACGAAATAATGGTAAACACTTGATTTCATTGCGGTGACATGAATCATATTTATTTTATATTTTTTAGATATATTATTAAGATCATGGTTTTGAGTTATAATTGTTAAAATACTTTAAGATTATGTATTAATTAATTAATTATTAGAAATATTAGAATAGAGCATAATCAGAGGCGGATCCAGAAAGTTATAATTGGGGATACAATATATAAATAAAATTAAATTGGGGTACATTATATAAATATTTATATATAAAAATATATATAAATAATATATATATATATATATATATATATTTATAATAAAAAAAAATTTTGGGGTACAAATGTACCCAAATTTCACACATGCGTCCGCCTCTGAGCATAATCATTTGAGATTTAAGTTAAAGTCTTTAATTAATGTCGAAAAAGTACTTAGACTAGTTTTAGTAATTATATTTACATAAATGTCATAGCTAGAAACAAAAGTTTATGAATAAATAAACAAAAATTTAAAAAAAGAAAAGAAAATGTGCAAGTCATGACATTGCTTGGCTACACTATCTCAAGTCATTCAATCACATGCTGCTACTTGGCAGCATGTGATTGAATGCTATAACTTTTGTACATAAATATATAAATTTTATATATTATAAATAAATAATTAAAACAAATAAATAAAAGAATATTATTTTATCGTTTTTCATCTTCTATTTCCTTTCCTTTCTCATTTTATTTTGAATTTTGAAATAAAATCAATTAACTTGAATTGAAGACCTCTCCCTCTTTGTTAGAGGGTTTTCTCACATAGTATTTGTAAGATTTTGTAGAATTTGCAAATTATGAGGATTTCTAATTACATGTGTTTGAAGTTTCACAAATAAAGGGACTACCATTAAACATGACATTAAAAACACACGCATTCTCTTTTATTAAAAAATAAATAAAAATTAATGAAGAGTAAAATGTACCTTATTTAGTAGTTAATCAATGTAACTATCGAAAATATTCTAGTAATAAATATTTCATGTATAATACATTTAAATAAGAGATTTATAATTCATCATTCCTTTCTTAATCTCTCGTGAAAAACCAATTCAAACTATTTGGGCTAATAAAATAAATATAATTACAATAATTTTATTTATTGAATAACTTTTCAATTTTAAGAATATAAAATTTGTTGGGAAAGGTAAGTGGGTGATAGCATTAGCATGTTGACATCCTACTAACATCCTGCAATAACCTTTTGAGTCGTGGATGACCACTACTGCCCTATGCCCCTAACTCAATAGTACTGTTCTTTTTTCTTTATTTTTTTTACTCAAAAAAAATATTACTTTTATGGTATAATAATTTGTTAGGAATTATATTTTAATTCATTCCTTTTATGTATGTTTTGACACCACTAACTTTAGAGTCTCTAGTGTAAATTAGTTCGTAACTTGTAATATTTTATTAGAAATTATTGAGTTTGTAATAAAAACTCATTGACGTAAGTTTGGGAGAAAACTAGCTACTAGTTCAGAGTGCGTAAGTTGGCAACCAACTTGGAGAAATATTTTAAAAAACTTGCTGACAGGTCATAACTAGTAAGGGCAAATCCCAAACTCGCAAATAGAGATAAGGAGAACAAGACAAGCGTATTTTTTTCAAGCCCAGACTTTAATTAAGGAGAACTTAAAGTCTGCGGATCCTTAAAGCTTGTTCGCCTAAGGAATCAACCAACAAACATTCCTAAGGAATCAACCAACAAACATTCCTAGGACTTGTTGATGGCAGTTTTGACAAAGGTTGCAATTTCACCTACCACGGTCAGTAAAGTTGTACTGTAAGCAGACTTCTAGAAAAGAGAAACATCCGATTGGATGGATTCATCATATCTCACAACGGCTCCAAATTCAAACCTCTCGAGACTTCGCCTATAAACAGAGAAAGAGTTTAAGTGGAGAAGGTTACTGAACTCACGCAATCTGATCGAAATTCTTGCTGAATTTACTATTCAAAGCTTTAAAAGCGTTCAACCAGCTTAGTGTGTGTCAATCTTTGGACACGAGACACTTAGCATATTTGCTAGTGTTATTATTTGGTTTTCTTACTTTCCATATAAGAAACCATCTTTCAATAGCTACTTCTCCAGTAGTAACTCTCACGGGTGTTTGCACCGCAACCTGACCATTCCCGAGAAGAATTAAAACTCTTAACGACCAGCTAGAGGCAGCGATGTGTGTCATCACTATAGATTCATCATTGCTAAAATTACATATTAATTATATACAGTGACAAATAAATTTATAGACCATAATGTTGAACCCAAGGAAATTGTACAGTGATATTATCATATTTACTAACTACATTTTTAAGGTTCGTTGTTTGAGAAAGCCACAATAAGATTTTAGGTTTTGAAATAATTAAAACATCAACTAAGAACATAGATTCCATGGTAAACAAGCAACCAAAATACACATGCGAATCACTAAACTATGCAAAGGTGGGAAATGAAAATAAATTATTACAATTTCTATGTCGGGCAATTGCAACTTAGATTACTATCATGTGACTCCATCTACCTTTTGGGTCTCAAGAAAATAGTGTTAGTCAATCTCAATAAAACATCAGATTTATTCCCTACAATTAATTTTTCTTCTTAAATAGAAATTAATGTATTAAAACTCATTTTCCTGTTATTAATCTTCTCCTCTTAGTCATTCAATTAATAACAATAAACCTAGATCCAATTTCATCGCTCGATCTCTCATTAAATCTTGATTCATTCATATTAAACGAAGAAGTTAAACATTGCAAGATCAGTTGATTAATCTAAACATGCATTCATGGTTGTTTGTTAGCAGCCCTAGAATTTGTTAGGGTTTCTTGCCACTCATGGTAGAAAGAAACAAGTAAAGAGGAATATTAAATTGAATTAAAAATAACTTACACGAAAAGTAAAGATGATCCAGTTCTCGAACACTTCAAAGCTCCAACATTAAAGACTGAATGAATAAAATAAAAAAAACACAAGGCTATATATAGGGACAGATGTGTATCCTACAAGATCAAGGGCTAAAATAATAATAATTTCCGAGATGGGCCAATTATGTCCAGTTTGGGCTCCGCGTCGGTTGACATGGGGATATGTCGATCGAAACCATCTTCACACGTCGAGCTCCTTGTGTCGACTGTCCATGTCAATCGTCGACCACTCCACATCGATCGACGCATGCCAAGTCAATCAATGTGGAGGCTTTTCTTCACGACTCGAGACATTTAACCACGTGGAACAATGCCTCCTGCATTGGTTAAAATATAGAAATGTGCTTCTCGGCGTTTCTCAACACTTAGCTCCATTTGCACTGAAATCCTACAAAAACACACCAAAACCAACATAATACCTACTAATATGAACTTATGCATAGAATATGTAGATAAACTAACCAAAAATCCATAAAATAATAGAAAATAATGACCATAAGTGAGTAAAAATCTACAAATTTATCATAGATCTGAAGAAGTGAAAGCGAACAAAGGACTAGGCGAGTACGCTTGTGTCTGGCAAACGGTGGCTTCTACCAGCAAGCAATAGATCGTGCTACACTTTAGTAACTAAAGACTTAGTGTATTCCAGACTTTTGTCTGAAGAGATGATGTAGGACATTTGGCTCCGAACCTCTATAAACCCTTTTGCATTTAGTGCTCTATTTACTTATTTGAATGGATTTAAAACCCAACACTCTCTAAATGTTGGATATTACTTAAAATTTTCGTAAGTGTATTTTCTTGCTTAAACAACCAATTTTTAAAATCCTATGCTAGAAACTGAGAGCCAACATGTGAAGATCAAGCTTTTAAAATTTTCGTTGTGCAACATATATAACTCTGATTTGGGACCAACAAGCATTATCAAAGTTGTTGGTCTTTGCAGTTTAACTGTTATGAATTGCTAAGGACTAGATCCATTTCCGTGCACTCTTTTTTTCCTTGTTTAAGCGAGTAGGAATATTTATAAAGATTAACATCTCTAAGATTCTACCGTACTATGCAGAAAAGTTTGCTGCGTCGAAGAAGAATTCTGCCATCCAACTTAAGAATATATATCTTAAGATTGTGGACGTGCTGGAGCGTGGGCCTATCAAGATAATGAAGGTCAACACCAAACTCGGAGCTGACGTAGGTCCAGAGATGGTGCCAAAGCCATGCGAATAATGGACCATGAAGGATAAGAAGACAGTCTAGCTAGACTCCATTGCACACGAGCTAATCCTGTCAGCTCTCCCGGAGGAATTGCTCGATGATGTCTTATAGTTTGACAATACTATGGAGGTCTAGGATTACATGAGCAGCCTATGCCAAGAGACCGACCAGATGAAGCGCAACAAGCTGCATGTTTGTATACATAAGTACACGTCCTTCATGATGCTTCCCGGAGAAAGTATCAAAGTGATGGAAACTCGGTTCAACTTGATTGTGAGCGAGTTGAAGGCATTGGACAAAGTAAACTCAACTATCGATCTGAATGTCAAGATCCTATCCAAGATGCCAAAGGAAGTATGTTCATCAAGATAACAAGTTTGAAAGAGAAAGATCTCTCCAAATTCACAATGAAAGAGCTTTTTCTTCATCTTTAAGCCCATAAATGAGATATCCAGATGGTGAACAAAAACAAAACCATCAAGGCAGCCACCAGTTCACCAAGCAAGCATGCTGAAGATGCCGCATTCTTTGTCACATGGACTTCCAATGAAGTCCAAAGAAGCCCTTCTAGTCAGATAGATTGGCGGAGCAACCACAAACTAAGAAGGCCCTTACGACATCCATCTCTTTAATGAAGGAAGAAGAGAGTTCAATTGCCAATCTAGAAGATCATGCAAAGACTCTCCAAGATGTTGGAGAAGGCTAAGATGAAAGATGATGGCCCTAGTCAGCTGAGAAGAGGTTCGTGAAACAAACTCAATGCACATGTTTTGAGTGAAACTCTCCCGACCACCTCAAGTTCGAATGTCCATATGTGGACAAGAAGGAGAGAGAAAGACTAAGCCGCCAATTTGAGAGAAGAATGTTTAAGGACGTCACCAAGGCCATGCTGTCCAAAACTAAAGTTTCGAACATTTCTGTCTACGATAATGGGTAAGTGTCATCCAATGATAACTCAGAGGAAGAGGCGTTGCTTGCATTTATGGCAGCAATTGGTGATGAGACAGAAGCCGATGAAGATGATAGCTAACTGGCTTTAGAATCAGCTGATGATGAGGTAGTCGATTCTCTACCCATTTTTTCTATATCTGCATGCATTTTAGAGGACCCTGAATCGTATTGCTTCAATTCGGAGGATGGTTTCCTCAATGCACTTTCCAAAGAGTTTTCGAATTTTAAGTTTTTAAAAATGATTTCGTTGGTGAGAACTCCTCATTGAAAACACAAGTTTTGATTTTGACAGAGGCGATTGAAAAATCTAGGTCACTCAATGAGGAGCTAGAAAAACTCAAAGAAGAACAGTCTGTACTTCTCAAAATTTTTAATATTTTAAAAGATTTGTGTGACTCTTTCAATAATAAAAAATTTGAGTCAGAGCAGTACAATTGCTTTTTCAGAAAAAGCTCAACAGACCTTGAAGAGGTTTTTCAGACCTAGAGAAATCCCTATGATAAACCAGGTCTTGGTTTTAATGAAAATTATTTGAGTAATTATGCATTCACATCTAGAGCTGACACTAGCAAGATAAAGGAAATTCTTTATGTTAAAGCTAAGTCCAGTGATCAATCCGAGCTTAAAGGAAAAGGGGTAGACAAGAAAGCACCAGTTTCTACTAGTGAAGGCAAATGGGTAACCATGTCGGTAGATGATTGAATAAGAGAAAGCCACATGGTTGTAACACTTATCTGGGACTAGCTTTTCGAGGTCTAGCTAGGAAGCGCGCTCCAAAGCGAACTGCGCATACTAATGCAGAACCCCAAACATCATCTCAAAAGGTATTGCATTATTACCGAAGGAAGAGAAAGTGTTGGTCACGAGATTAGAGTAGTTTTGTATGCAGCGAAAGTTTTAAAATGATCTTGCACTCTGAAAACTGAAAGTCAGTTTTCAGTTTTTCAGTTTCTAAGAACTCAGTTTAGCTCAAATAAATTTTATGTTTCAGTTTCAAGTATACACTTCAATACTTAGAAAGTATTAAAGGTTTTAAATAAGTATAAAAACTTAAATAAAGCGGTAAATGACACAGGATATTTTATAGTGGTTCGTAGCCTTAAGTCCTACGTCCACTCTTCGGAACTTAATTTGGGAATTCACTAATGATCATATAACAAGCCTTTTCACGATCTATAACTAGCCCGTTGGATGCCTATGTCCTTCGGCCTGCTAGCCACTCGCCTAGAAACTCCTTGTTGTCTGCTTCCTTCTTCAGTCTTGAAGTGAGGACGCACCTCAGAGCATTTAAACTGGATGTTGGATGTTTACTATTCTTCCTAGAACAATGATGGTTGGCAATTGCCCGTCAGAATCAGTATTCCAGACTAGAAAACTGACTGTTGTGTTTATTACTTGAAAAGTAATAAACACCAAGTAGGTAGCTTAAGCTTGAAAAGCTTCATCTTCATGTACTTAGACAGATGCACAGAATGAATAGCTTGAGAGAAGATTCTAAGCCTCGTGTTCAAACACAGAATTTGAGATAGTTTTTTGATAGAGTTTTAGCTAGTTCAAGTGAGAGTTTGTAAGCTTTCCTCTAAAGTGATTGATCGCTATTTATAGGATGCTTGGTCGACAATTTGAATTATGTCTGTTAGAGACAAGAATTCACCCGTTAGAGACATAGATCATGTTATCCAATCATAGCCCATTCTTCTATGGTCTGCTCTGCTTTGAGATCTGCTTTTTACTTTTTGTATTGTACTTTCACCTGCTTCTTGTCAGACTCAATTTTAGTCTGAGGAACATAAGTTTCCTCGTACTGAATGATGCTCGACACTTTAAGGAATCTTGAATGATACTTCGAGTCCCACTTAGATTTCTTCTGTCTCCTTGCTTTTCACGTGCACTTAAGTTCTGAAACTGAAAATTGAAATTCCCAAATTTCAAGTTTTTGCTCTCCTTCAGCAAAAACTCAGTTTCAAGTAACTAACTTTTTGTGCATTTCAAGTTTCAAGTTCCAAGTTCCAATACTTGATTTCTTCACTTTAAGTTTTGAAACTTGGTTTCTTGTCTTCTTGATCTTCTGAGCTTCTAGTTTCTAGTTTCTATTACAACTCAATATATCGTATAGAAGGATTGCATGTAGAAAAATGCTAGAAACTTAAAGCAATTTTTGACACTCAAGATTAGTTTTGACACGCCAAAACATCAAGGTAAAGGGTAAATTGAAACTCAATTTCTAACAATTTCCCCCTTTTTGGTGTTTCCAAAACTACTTATCTAAAACCAGGAAAAAGGACGCTTGATGAACTTAGTTTACAATGACACTACTCAGAACACCATTCCTTTAACCGACCTACTCTATTTGATCTTCCCCTTGAATTGGAGAGATATTACTGGATAATAATCAAAATAGAATGAATAGATATTGTTGATCACACTAGAACATGTGAATTCAATCAGGTTAAAAAAATAAATAAGAGAGCGAGAGAGAGACAATGAGAGTTTGGGTTCAATCCAGTTTTTAGATTTTCATTGAATGTGTGAAAATTACAAGTACATCAAAAACTTGAAATTAGAAAGTAAAAACTAAGTTTCAAAAACTTAAGTTTCAAAACACTTACGGAGGAGCTTTCTCTAAAGAGGAAGATAGCTTAGGTTCAGAAAATTTTCAGCCAACTCCATCAGAGCTTTAAACTGAGCATCCCTTCTCTGATCCTCCGCTTCTTCTCGTTCTCTCCTTTCGGCCTCCTCTGCCGCCCTTTTCTTTTTGTCCTCTTCATCCTTCGCCTTTCAAAGCTTTTCTTCCTTCTTCCTCTCCTCTTTCTCCTTTTTCCTGTCCCCTTCCCCCTTTTTGACGACATCAAAAGGAGATGCGACAATTTGCTAGATTGAGGAGACAGTTTCCGCAGTTTCAACATCCTTTTTCTCTTTCACCTCCAGCTTCAGTTTGACTTCTTGAGTCTTTTTCCTTATATCCTCGAGCTGGGTTTGAACATAATTCCACACTTCGGCGAAAATGAAAGATTTAGAATAGCTAGAAGTAGCTTACATTTAGCACATCCTTTTGCAACCAATCTTGCTTTGTTCCTCACGATCGTGTCTGTTTCATTTCGCTTGTTCTTGATCACCCATTTGGTTCCAATAACTACTTGGTGTGTTGGTCTGCCCACCAAGTACCATACGTTGTTACGAGTGAACTCAGCTAACTACTTGCATCGCATTTGTCCAATCAGTAGACTTGAGGGCATCAGCAATCTTTGTCGATTCTAATTGCTAAGAAATGAAGCACGATAACAAAGAACTTCCTTGACGGGTGCGAATTGAATTGCAATTGTTGGGAATTATTTTGTAATTCTCCCTTTAAGATCAAATTTGTAATAGGTTTTGTTGAATCAAAGCCTTAGTATTTGGTCGATCACTGCTGAATTCTGGATAGTCTAGCAACGAATTGTAATGTCCTGTATAGGAAAATTATCGAGTTGTAATAGACTAGGAATGCTATGGAGGATTGCTAAGGAGTTAGCAAATCAAAGAAAAGAAAATCCGATCCTAGCATATTCCGAAGATTCTGAATGCTAAGAAGTGACGTCAGCAGTTAGCAGAAGGTTCGCTGCTAAAAACGCTAGCAGACAGAAGTGATTGCTAACGAGAAGTGATCGGTTGCTAAGAAGATTGTATGCTAAGGAGTCAGCAATTATAAAGAATGAGGGCGGAATGCTGAAGGGGTCAGCATTCGCTAATCACTTAAGCAGACTGCTAGAAGGCATAATAGTCAGCAGAGAAAGATTCTGTAGGGTTTGAGTCTACGATGGACAACACGAGTTGCCATTATGAATTTCTTGCCAAGGATCATTCTTAGGATACCAGGAATAAATTTCAATTAAATAAACCATGCGATC
>JAPKLW010000155.1:0-10137 GCA_026898455.1 Plectranthus barbatus | reverse complement strand
GTTTAGCATAATGAACCTTGTGAGCTCCTCAGGGAATGTCACCATCCAGAAACGGATATGCTTACCAAAACGTCCAGACTAAGCAGGCCACACACAAATTACCAACACCCAAAATACAAGTATTAGAGTACATGTAAGACTCGCCACCCCGGTAAATCAAAGTGTGGTCAATCTGTGTGTGCCCCTTATCCTTCAGTTAGGTTTAAGATCATAGGAAGTATGTTAGGGATCTGGCTCATTCGTATGTCAATGTGAATGGCGCATCCCACTGTTGATCCCATCAATACATAACTATGTACCGACACATCAAGTAGCTAGGATAAGCCCACTTATGAACCGATGTGCCGCAGTTTAGACCGAAAGCCTATCCAGGGACCGTCTCACCTGTGATACTGTTTATATCTCGCTAGGTCAAACGATTCATATGATCCTCTGTGATCTCCTACACACCATATGATCATCCCTATAGGCGAGATAATAGGATATTATAGTTCGTTGTATGTTTGTTTTATCAGACAGCGAGTATTGTTGCGGCAACATATATGAAGACCAGTGTACAAAACACTTAATCATATATGCTTTCGGTATATAATCCCAACAGATTCATATGCCAAAGGAACAATTGCTGAGGAGTAAGCAATTGGTCACAAAAGAGAACGCTAGAGACATCTAGCAGACAGAGAGACTAGCTGATTGCTAAAGGCAAGCAGATTGCTAATGACTAGCAAATTGTTAATAGGAGAAGCCTTCAGCAATCAAGACTCTAGACACTTAGCATATTACATATAGCATCCCCGATAGAATGCTAAGCGAAGACAAGATAAAAGACATCTGCTAAGGCTCCCGTTCTGCCAAATTGTACAACCAAGGACGACGACCTTACCTGAAGTAGCTAAAAAGTACTGTTCCAGGAAGAAAGTAAGGGAAAAAGCTATCACTCTCTTGGAGCAAGGATCCGTTGTGTCTAATGGGTATGGAGATTCAAGTTTTGAATCTCCAGATATAAAAAGAAGATCCAGACAAGAGAGAAAAGACTACTGCTTCCATTACTCACGAACTAAGGAACCTCAACCACATCAAGAAGGCATTTACAGTGAGATTCCTTTGAAAAAGCGAAAAGTATGAAAGTAGTCACGAGAGCATTTATGAGACAAGAAGAATCTTAAAAGCTCTCAACCACCAAGTGTCTCCTACATTCAAGATCTGACACTCAAGTGGTTTATTAAAATCTATTTAAGGTTCAATCATTGGGATACCTTCCAATCTTGGAAGCATCCAGCAGTCAAATCTCTGAAAAGAGACTGACTAGGACGGACATTAGCCAAAATCAAAGGAAAGTTCGAAAGGAACTCTAAAACATCCAAAAGTAGTAAAGGCGATTTTTACGAAGGTGTGCCCTTGACTCAGCCTGAGCTGCACCTGAAAAGAAGTAGGATAACAGAGGATAGCTGTGCAGGAGCTGGCTCGAAAGTTCTCCATCTGTTGCATGTGTTGGCGAATCCTTGTATTCTGATATATTTTTAGTGAAATTCTTAGCGTTTCGGCTAAGGAGTGGACGTAGATCTATTGGATCGAACCACTATAAACTCTGTGTCATTTACTGTTTTATTGTTTCCTGTTTAGATTTGAAACCTAGCAACAACAAGTTGCTACTGTATATCTTGAAACAATCTAACACATACTCGAACATAAAGCTAAACATTTAGAGAAGATTAAGTGCAAGATAAGATTTAAGAACTTTCGCTGCATTTTGTGTTTTTTTTAAGCACGACGACTCTGGTAAATCGGGACCAAGAAGTGGTATCAGAGCGGAGGTCATACCAGACTCTTTGTTTCTGAGTCGCTTTTGACCAGATCTACCTTTTCCTTGTGCTTTTCTGTTGCTTTCTGTTTAGCTCAGGTATCTAAAGTCTTGCAAGATGAACTATGCTCTACCCAAGTACAACAAAGAGAGATTTGAGTCATGGAAGAAGTTAGCAACCATCCACCTTCAAAGTATCCATCCAGAGATGGCGGATGTACTAACCAAAGGACCCATCAAAATCATGAAGGTCAACACCGCAGTCGGTGCAGCTACTGATGGTCAACCACATCCTCAAATGGTAGTAAAATCTTATGAAGAATGGACGTTAGAAGACAAGAAGAGGGGCCAACTGGAATACTGAGCAAAGAAGTTGATCCTTTAAATTCTACCCCCCTTGATGGCCGACAAAGACCTTGACTTTGATACAACTAAAGAAATGTGGGATTACGTGTGTGCATCTTCCCAGGAAACTGAGCAGATGAAACACAACAAATTACATGTAGCTGTTGATAAGTATGAGTCTTTTTCTATGATTCCAGGTGAAATAATACAGGCCATGGAAGAACGGTTCAACACAATCATAGGAGAGCTCAAGAAAGTGAGCAAGACATATGATAACGGGGAGATGAACAATAAGATAATATCAAAACTCTTCCCAAGAAGCGATTGGTTTGTCAAGATGACGAGCCTAGGCGAGAAGGATCTCAGCAAAATGACGACATCTGAGGTATTTTCTCAAATCAAAGCTCATGAGTTCATTATACAACAATCAAAGAAGAACGAGGCTGCTTTGGTGCAACCTACGTCATCAAATGCTGGAAACTCTAAGGACTTGGCGTACTTCATCAAGAAAGATGCTGGCAAGTGGAAGCCACCAAGAAAACCATTCCACAACCAGGAGAGATCTGCTCCAACAACACCAATCAAGGAGATTCCTTCAACCTCCAGTTCTCAGAATGAAGACCAAAAGGTCAATGAGTTGGAAGAGCAGATGAGAAAGCTCCAGAAGTTGATGCTGGAAGCTAAGGCCGAAAAGGAAGCAAAGCTTGCTTCAACCCAGCGCCCATCAGAGAGAAAGCCCAGGACATGCTTCGAGTGCCAATCTCCTGATCATCTAAAGCATGAGTGTCCAAAGGTAAGTCCAGAAGAAAGAGAGCGTCTCATACAAAGGTTTGAGCGAAGAGCTGTCCGAGCAGTGACCTAGGCGCTGCTGACAAGGACCGAAGTGCCTGATATCCTAGATAACGAAGAGGAATATTATCCATCCGACGAGGAAGAAAAAGTCATGATGGTGCTGATGGCAAATATTGTGGAGGATGTTGAAATAAATGCTGATGCTAAGCAACCTGGTGAATCGGCTCTAGCAGTCGACGCGCATGAGGTACAATCTACTAGCATTCCTAGCTTAGCAATCATGCATGAATCGAAGGAATCTTTTCTAGATTCTGAGGATGATTATACCACGAAGCTTTCTATTGAATTTTCAAAGATGTATGAGATCAAGAATGCTATCGTTGGAGAGAATATCTCACTAAAATTAAAAGTTATATCTTTGACCGAGGAAGTCGAAAGACTAAGGTTTGATAGTGAGGAACTTTTCAAACTCAAGGCTGAATTCTCCAAACTTTCTGAAAATTTCCAAAATCTTGAAAATGAGAATTTAACTTTGAAGAACAAAGCTACTGACAAGTGCATTTGCGCGTACACGACGAGCAAGGATGTTTTAAATAGCCTTGTTAGACAACAGAGACGTGATTCTGACAGATCTGGAATTGGGCATAGTCGTAGAAGCAATAATGAGACTTCGAAGTAGAAAAAGAATATTATTTTTGTTTTTGTTGGAAAGTTATTTGCTGATGATAAAGGCAAAGATAAGATGATTGCTAAGTCATCCACTGCTAGGCATAATGCTAAGCAAAATGTCAAGCAGAGTGCTAGGCGTAATGCTCAGCAGACTACTCAGCAGAATGCTAAGCAGACTGCTCAGCAGAGTATCAAGCAGAATGCTAGATCTCAGCAGAGCACTTACCGAATGTCTGCTAGACAGACTTACTCAGCATAATCTAGGATGAGTACTAAGCATTATGTTCCCAATGCTGGGAAGCCAAATTCTATCTTTGCTAGGGGCAAGCAGGTTAACTACCATGCAGTAAGACCTCAATATCATTAATACACACCATATAGGAGGGACATCCATGTGAGGCCCGAGTCCAAACATCTTCCATTTGAAAGGACTATGAAGGCTAAGAAGACCACCACTCCACCTCATGCACGTCATGTTAAACACGCATATCCAAAGGTTGAGAAGGTTGCTGATGGTGACATCAAGAAGAAAATTTTGAGAATCACCAAGATGTGGATTTCGAAAGGAACAATGGTTCACGCTAATCCTGCAGGACCCGATGCTAAGCGGGTACCTAAATCAACCTGATTTCTTTTGCAGGAACATGGTCCAAGTGCTAAGACATCAAGAATGTCAAACGAGTGGATCCTTGATAGTGGTTGTTCAGCGCATATGACAGGGCAAGAAGAATTATTCACAGATCTTCAAAGAGTGTATGGCCAAAGCGTCATGTTCGGTGACAACAGTAAAGGAAGAGTAATTGGACGAGGATGCATCGAGCAGAATGGACTTCGCATAGTGAATGTTGCCCTCGTTTCAAACCTCAAGCATAATCTCCTAAGCATCAGCCAGCTTACTGAAAATGGGAACAACGTTTATTTTATAAGTACTGGTTGTGAGATTGTTGACAATGTTACAAGAGAAGTGAAGCTAAGGCCTCCGCAAGGGTGGCCTATACATTGTTGATTGGCAAAGCGGTCAACAACATTCATGCTTCGTAGCATTGAACAAAGAGGAGATGAATTGGCTTTGGCAGAAGAGGTTGACGCATCTCAATTTCAAAACCATCAACCACCTCACCAAGCACAAGCTCGTTGAAGGGTTGCCCGAAGAAATCTTTCGAAAGGAAGGTGTGTGTAAAGCTTGCCAACAAGGGAAGCAGATAAAGGCATCCTTCAAGTCCAACCCGGAAAAGGCCACATTAGAGAGGATCCTTGAGCTCTTGCACATGGATCTATTCGGCCCAGTCACTCCACCCACTGTAAGTAAGAAAGTTTATACACTGGTGGTTGTTGATGATTTTTCCAGGTACACAGGGTTCGTTTGCTAAGGACCAAGGATGAAGTCAAGATACTACTATCGGAGCTGATTCTTAAAGAACAAAATAGCAAAGAGGTCATGGTGAAAAGGATCAGATCAGACAATGGAACCGAATTTTGCAATAGAATCTTGATGGATTTTTATGCAGAAGCCGATATTGGTCATGAGAAGTCCACTGCTAGGACTCCCCAGTAGAATGGACTACCAGAGCGAAGGAATAGGACACTAAAAGAAGCAGTGCGGTCCATGCTTGCCGACTCTGGATTGAGTGGAAAGTATTGGGCAGAAGCCGTGATGACTGCGTGCTACACTCAGAATAGGAGTGCAATAAATGCCAGATTCAACAAAACTCCTTATGAAGTGTACAATGGTCGTAAGCCTTCGATTACTCATCTTTGTGCTTTTGGTTCGACATGGTATATCCATAATAATGGGAAGTCGAACTTAACACTTTTTCACCTAAGTCTGATGAAGGTGTTTTCCTGCGATATAGACATCCTTCTCACAAAGGCTATCGAGTGTTAAATAAGACAACTCAACTTGTGGAGATAACATGCAATGTTAATTTTGATGAGTCTAATCTAGTGCGCAGGGTAATCAAAGAACAAAAGGATAATAATCATGAGACCAATGATGTCCATGGTCAATCAATCTTGAATTCTTTTGAAAATATGATTATTGATTCGACTAGGTCTATGAATGATTCTAATCCAGCAAAGACGCACTCAGCAGGTGACCAGACCGCTGACCAGGCCTGTGATGCCAATGATCATGCTGAGGCCACCACCCGAATTCATCTTAATAATAATTTGGAAGTCATGGGATCACTAGACATAGAAGATGAGGAAATCTCAAAGCCATCTCCCGATGCTGAAGACGGTGTAGGCGTTGCTGAAGATCTTGGCAAAGGCGCTGCTGAGATGCCCGTTGCTGAGATGCTCGTTGCTGAGATGCCCGCTGCTGAGATTCCAGTTGCTGAGAATGTTGCTGAAGAGGCTGAAGTTTCGGTTGCTGAAGCTACAGGTGCTGAGCGTCCGGTTGCTGAAATACCTGATGCTGAGAATCAGGATGCTGAGAATCAGAATGATGAACTTCCAGAGATTGCTGAGGAAAATGTTGTAGCAGACAACAACCCAGCAGGCGAGGCCGATGCTGAATTTCCAGAATCTAGCAATCCGAAGCCAAAATGGTTACGCGATCATCCTTTGGATGATGTCCTTGGTGACATCAATGATCCTATTCTGACGAGACATGGCAATGCGATGCTAGCTTGCTATATTTTGCACGAGGAGCCACCGAAGGTTGAAGATGCTCTACGATGTCCAGATTGGGTGAATGCTATGCAAGAGGAGCTTGCAGAGTTCACGCGCAATCATGTTTGGGATCTAGTAGATAGACCAGAACATCAGAGTGTTATTGGAACGAAGTGGGTGTTCAAGAATAAGAAAGATGAGTCTGAAATGGTTGTTCGAAACAAAGCACGTCTTGTAGCAAAAGGTTACAGACAATGCGAGGGAATTGACTATGGTGAGACGTTTGCTCCGGTGGCTCGTTTGGAAGCAATTCGGTTGTTCCTCGCATATGCTGCACACAACGAATTCTCAGTATTGCAAATGGATGTAAAGAGTGCATTTGTGAATGGTGAGCTCAAAGAAGAAGTGTATGTTGAGCAACCACCAGGCTTCGAGCAAGGTAATCAAGTGTATAGGCTCAGGAAAGCCTTGTATGGCTTGAAGCAAGCACCAAGAGCGTGGTATGGAACCTTATCTAAGTTCTTGCTAGCGAATGGATTCACGAAGGGAAAGATTGATCAGACTCTTTTCAGAATCAAAGATGAAGGAAGTATCTTGCTAGTGTAGATATATGTGGATGACATTATCTTTAGCTCGAAGAATCCGAAGCTATTTGAGAAGTTTTCTCAACTTATGCAAAGCAATTTTCAGATGAGCATGATGGGAAGAATGTCCTACTTCCTAGGACTTCAAGTCAAGCAAGTACATGGAGGGATATTTATCCATCAAAGGAAGTATACTCGCGACCTAATTGCTAAGTATTGCCCAAAAAAGACTAAGAGTCTAAGGATTCCCATTAGCACAAGTTGCCAAATCAGTCTCGATGAAGGAGGAGAAGATGTGAATCCAACCTATTATAGAGGTATCATCGGCTCTCTACTCTATCTAACTGCTAGTAGACCGGATATATCTTATGCAGTTGGAGTGTGCGTAAGATACCAAGCAAATCCTAAGAAATCTCACTTGGATATTGCTAAGAGGATCGTTCGATACCTAAAGTGCACAGAAGGACTTGGAATTTGGTATCCAAGGTCTGATGGTCTTTCACTGAGTGGTTATTCTGACTCAGACTTTGGAGGGTGCAAGATTGATAGAAAGAACACAAGTGGCACCTGCCAATTCCTTGGGCACAAGTTCATTAGTTGGTTTAGCAAGAAACAACACTCAGTAGCTACATCTACTACTGAAGCAGAGTATGTAGCAGCCGCTAGTTGTTGCTCGCAAGTCTTGTGGATTCGGCAGCAATCGCAAGATTATGATATTCCTCCTAAATGTGTACCGATCTACTGTGACAACAATAGTGCGATGTGCATAACCAAAAATCCAGTCCATCATTCAAGGACTAAGCATATTGACATTCGACATCATTTTATTCGAGATCATCAGGAGGAAGGAGATATTGATGTGAAGTATATATGCACTGAAGATCAGCTAGCAGACATCTTTACCAAACCGCTAAGAGAGGCCCGGTTCAAAGAGCTTTGTTTAAAGCTAGGCCTTATGGAACTTGAAGAAGGCGTGGATGAATGAGTCCAAGTTCTCATTCTTTTTGGATTTCTGGATTTCTTAAAGACGGAGATAAACGTATCCTAGCTTATGTTCTTTTTGAGGATTTGAATTTTTGTTGCTGAATTACTGTTGCTAACCATACCGCAGGTAAATGCTGAGACCAAGCTCTCATTAGTCCAGCAAAAATGCTATGTCTTTCAACAAATGGGTCAAGCGGTAGCTAGCAAGTGACTGCTGAGTCCAAGCTCTCATTTGCACATAAGAACTTTGCTAAAGATTGAAGGCTAAGAGATTCCGACATTTGCTAAGAAAAGTGGAGATAACTGCTGAGTCCAAGCTCTCAGCAGTCCGCAGTCAATCTTTCTTGCTAAGGATTTTGGTTGCTGAGTCTTAACTCTCAGCAGATCCTATGACTACTAGGTCCCCACTGCTAAATATTGGGTTGCTGAGCCCTACCACTCAGCAATCTCCGACTTTCGAGGAAGATCAACACGAGATTTATTTGAATTTCAAATTCAATGCGAGACGTGTTGCATTTAATGCATACCAGCGGCGGCGACTAACCAGGAGCCGACATGTCAAAAGTGATTCAAATCATGAGCGCATGGGGTATCATACCAAGAGTCATCATAATTCTAAGCCGTCGATTGAATTCTAAAAGGGATTAACCCCAGCCATCGGATCCACTGTTGGGAAATTTGGCTAAGTTTCCTTTCCCCAGTAGCTACTTGTTTAGATTCTAGTTTTGATGTTTTGGTGGATCAAATCCTAAGTCCTACCAGCGTCAGTTTGTCTCTAGAATAGCTCTAGTCTCAAATGTAAAGTCCTGTTTAGGTCTTTTGAGTTGTAAGTCGCAGCTGATCAAAGACTCATGCTGGCACTGTTCACCAGCATGAGAAGTGCTTACCACTGGCTACTGTTCACCAGTTGGGAAAGTCTCATCCGAAGGCGGCTGACAAAGTCTCGTGCTGACACTGTTCATCAGCATGAGAAAGAGCTAATGACTGACTACTGTTCACCAGTTGGGAAGGATTTCACCAGCAGGCGGCTGACAAATCCTACCAGCAGAATACGTGTTCTCACTGACACTATTCACCAGCGGTGGAGCCACCAGTCATGGGAGATTCCAATAAAAGGTTAACATCAGACATATTGGTAGACTCAGATTGTGCCAGCGCAAGTCACCAGCAGAGACTGCCAGCACAAGATCACCAGAATGATCTACCAGTCGGATGTTACCAGCAGAATTCCAGATTCTCTCTCCCAGAGTCTTAGAGACAAAAAGAAGATTCGTCTGAGGAATAAACTGACAAAGTATGACTTTAAGGGAGGATACCTTAAAGTCTATCAGTTCAAGACACCAGTTCCGATTCCTCGTACTGAAGAATAGTGCCGTTCTGACATAAAGAGATCAATGTCAGATAAAGTGGACAAAAGCATGGCACTTTCCGGAAATTCCTACCTGCCGCCGTCTGAAGGACATGCGAGGACAGAGACCTTTTCCGGATGTGTCCAAATGGCTAGAAGATTTGAATGGGATCCCGCGTCTATAAATAGGTCGGAACTACCAACATTTAAGACGCTTGCTTCCTAACATTCAATACTCTTCTCTCTCGCTCAACTACCGAAAGTCAGAAACTTTATTGCAAGCAAGCAGAACACTTTCGAGGCCTTTCTAAAGGCTATCCGTGTGTTGATTTATCAAACACGAGACTTCAAGCTTCCAGCTTGTAAGTTACTGATCTCTTTGGTGTTCTTTCTCTTCTGAGGAAGTTCACAGCAGCTCTTGTGCCAGCCAGCACTTGAGTTATTACGGGCTTTTGCCGTATTGAGAAGATTCGTTCTTGGGAGAACGAAACACCCAGTGAAGCTGTGGAGGTTGAAGTGACGTGCTCGCACTCCACCAGCTGATCAGAGTTGAAGAAGGAATCAAGACCGGGAGCGGTTGATCTAGCGAAGTGGTGGACAAGGGTCGCACCAGCTAGAGATAGATCGTAGGCAACTTGTACCTGATTACTCTATAGTGAATTTCCAGTGCTACGACTGGAGAGTGGACGTAGATCAGTTGATCGAACCACTATAAATCCTTTGTCTTTTATCAGCTTTCTGCATTTCATACTGATTTAAAACCCAGCACCCAAGTGCTGGTGTATATCTGAAAACTGATATAACTGTGTAAACAAGGCTAAAAATATTCTAAGTCTTGAGCTACCAGCTGACAAGCCAGTCGCCAGTCAGCTGAGTACGCAGAGTGCAAGTTGACTTACCAGCTGACAAGGTCCCAGTCAGCTGAGTAACCAGCAGAGTGCAAGAAACGATTAACCATATTTTCCGCTGCTAAGTTATACCCTGATAATTCGGGACCAACA
>JAPKLW010000154.1:752376-868052 GCA_026898455.1 Plectranthus barbatus | reverse complement strand
ATCTACACACATATCCATTGACCAAACAAACTATATTTAATTCCAATATCACGTCAACCTCTACTTTATGATGAATGGAATTAATAGTCGGACCATATACACAGGCTATGTGAATTAAAACAGGTACTTCGTTGGGGAGTTATATAGAAATTCACATCTAAGTGATGACCACAATTTAACCAATAAAGAAAATCATTCACAATTGATAACCTTACTATTAATACTTTACATCACTTGCAAATAATTTCTTAAGATTATCTTGAATCAGGTCTTTACCAATGAGCCGTGAATAACACATCCTCTAGGGGGACACTCCCTGGGTCCCGTAAGTGCCACTCACTTCATTTAAAGATAAAATATGTTTTTATTAAGAAGTCTTATCCAGTGAACTCGTGAATGTTGTATCCTCGAGGGGGAGACTCCAAAGGTCTCGCGAACAACACACACAATCATTTATGAGACCAATTGTGGAGTGATAACTGTAAAGTACAGCATCAAATAAATTTATAATAACCCGAAGGCTAGTCGAACCCATAGGGATAGTGCAACAAAGTCATCTCATGTACTGGACACAGTTTATCAATTCTTTGTTTGAGTGAACCAATTTTTAGAAGAGGGTTTTATTTTTAACAATAGAAATGGGGATTGATTAGTGAATTGGTGATAAGATATGACAAATTAGTGGCAAAAAGATGTGTGAAAAAGAAGCTCAAAGAAATAATTAGAATTCTCATAAGCTCTCTGAAAAGAAAAGAATACAAAATTATCGAAAAGAGCATAAGAGATTCAAAATGAGCTATAAAAAAAATTGAGTTTGTTGAAGTATATGAGGAGATAAGGTGGATGATTATAGATAGTGGTTGGAGATGTTGAGAGTCATGAACTCAATTGATTTAGTCACTTTGCCTTATTTCCCTACCTTATCAGAAAAAGCTTACATTACAACCTTTCGAAAGTCCTTCTTGATTCTAGACTTGTGTGCACATTCTAGCAGTGGAGATATTAGAAAATTTGCAAGCCTATGGTAGAAACTTTATCATACATGTTTTTGAGTGCTTTCATCTTTACCTTAAACACTTGAGAGTTGAGCGATACACTTCCTGTGAGTCCTTCCACGGTTGATGAATTTTCCGACTCTTTCAAATTTCTTGTGGGTAGTGGATTCTTGGTTCTTGATTGCGATGAATATTGTGAGGCATTGCACTTTAACCAAATGATCTTTTGATTTCTTTCTTACCTATTGATTGAGGACAATCAAACGTTCAAGTTTGGGGGATTTGATAAGTTCATTATTTCACTCACTTATCTATATTATTTTTCTACTATTTTATGTAGTTTTATTGAGTTTATATATATATTTTATGCATGAGTCAATATTAGGTGGTGTTAGGCGTATTTTTGTATTTGTGCAGGTTTTAGGCCCAAATTCACGAGAAAACCGTTCCGAAAGCAGTGACGTGTAAGAGTAGCAGTGAAGAGTTCTTCCACAAGAGGAATTCGAGCTATTGGCGCATGGCAATGGATGAAGCTTTGAGTTAGATCTCCAACGCAACTGGAATCGGGTCAATCGGAGTTCGGGAGAGGAAGTTATGGCCAAAACCGTGAAACCGCGCGCAGAAGGGGCGAGACTGATTTTTACACGTCGATCGACAGGGATGCCGCGTCGATCGACGCGGACCTGTTGGCGCGGGAAATTGACTGAATTTGAGTTTTTTCATATCTTTAGCCCTGGATTTGATATGATACACCTCCACCTCTATATATATCCTAGTAATTTCGATTTTTAGGTATGATTCATTCCAAATTTCAGATTTTGAGAGATTTCTAAGATTTTTTAGAGTTTATGTTTGAAGACATATTTTTGTGGGAAGACGTTCAGACCCAAGTTTTTATGCAATTCAAGTTTTATTTTTCTATGATGAATATTACTCTGAATATGTGTAACTAATCTCTTCCTCAGATTCTAGGGTTTCGAATTATCATTGTATGCATGTTTTGATTAATTGAATTATTTTCCCTTTCCCTTCGTAGTTTGTGAAATCTGAGTTTATTCATAATCTTGAGTTTGCTGGCCACATCTTAGGATTAATTAGTTGATTACTTTAGAAGTAACAGAAATTGTTTTCAATGGAAAGAGATTTTCACAATATAATCAGATTTCTTGTCGTAACTGAAGGAGATTGATTGTAGGGATAAATCTATAGATCTTTGGAGTTAGTTAATTTATCTTGAGACCGAGCGGAGATAGGTAATTAATTAATCTACTTTATGAATTGTCCAACAAAGAAGTTCATAATACCTTTCTGATGTTTCACTACGAAGAGGAATTAAATTGGGAATTAATCAATTCATTCATCCATGTCATACTTGATAAGTAGATATTCCTAGAATCTGTATATCTCATAATCGTTTTTATCCAAAGTATTTTAATTTCCTGTTTACTTTTTATTCGCAAGTATTACGATTTTCAAAACAACAAAACCCAAAAATTTGATTTTCCTAACCAGTATTTTGAGAACTCTTGATTTAGTACTTAAGGTTTTTCGTTAATTCATTCCCTGTGGGATCGATAATTTTCATTTGCCGCTATATTATTAGCTTTGCTAAGTCGCTGTTAAATAATTTAGCGATCAATCATCAATGAAGGAAATCGACCTCTAACTATGTGTTTGCCGTGGACGAGGAGTTATAGGAATCTATGACAGAAGTGTGTCACAAATTCTGCTATGAAGGCTGAATGTGTAACAACTTCAAAAGCTTTGTAAGAAGCAGTTTAAGTCTTGTGTTGTACTCTAGAGGTGTGTGTTCCGAGTTTGTCTAATGGATTCACAAAGTAGTGTGATTAGTGCAATGACAAACTCAAGGAAACCCAAATCACAAGATGGTGAAACATATAGAATATATAGTGCCATCATATGAGAAGTCGTGATAAGAGCCTATGTGTATAAAAGGGAGTGATTGGCATGAAAGTTCTTGCAGATTTATTTACACAAATTTTACCCTAGATGACTCATGAGGATCACGCTCATAGTCTAGATCTAAAGTCTCAAATATCACAGACATGTAAGATCCATATTTTTAGAAGAAGATAGTTTTGAATGCATAAGATAAAAGAAAATTTCATTAGATATGTTATGAAGATACTTAATGATAGAGAGTTAATCAGTAATCCATGATGAATAATACTGTTGTAAGGAATATTGTTAGAAATATTATAATCCCCTTGATCTTAATTGTATGTATTATAGTTTTGGAGCATAAAAGCTTAGTTTATCTTGTTTCTAGAAACTTAGAATTGTGTAAAAATTGTAAAGTCCTATATAGGATTATCATATTCAAGATGTAACAGAACTAGAAGAAATCATTGAAATTTGCTGATGAAATCAGCAAAGCTAAAGAAGAATACTAGAAGACTCTAGCAAACAAGAAGAAATTGCTGACGGAGTCAGCAAGTATGAAGATTACTTAAGAAGCTAGCAAACATTGGAAAGGCTAGAAAACCTATGAAGATTGCTGGAGACACTTAACAGAATGCTGAATGAGTAAAGCATGCATATTGCTGAATCTCAGCTGGATCTTGAATAAGTACGGAGTCATGAAACAGAAGGATATTGAATCACAAAGTTTATGGAAACTCTTTAAATCAAAAGAAAGGAAAATTAACAGACAAAAGAAAGGTTTCCAGACATAAACACAAAAATTTGTTCTGACAAAGTCGGCTAAAATGAGGAGAACACCAATCATAGATGAAAGAAATCTGAAGAGTCTATGCACTTCTCAGAAAAAGAAGAACGGAGATTGGCGAGCAGACATCCAATGTCTAACGAACAAGATTCAAATGAAACGTTTGAATCTTCACCTATTAATTGAGGATTTCGCAATGAGACAAATAGTTCGACAATTCAAATATTCATAAGCTCACGCGAGATCTCATCTATCGAATTAAAAATTCGATCATTCATTGATCGAGGCTTTGTAAAATATTCTGAGTTCAGCTCGAGACCTTTGAAATTCTCTTCTATTGTTATCTTTGGGATTTTTCCTATCCTAAAAAGAATCTAACAATCACCTCGATTCAAAAGGCTTATTATCATGGGCTTTTGCTGCAACATAAAAGTTTCTGGAAAACTATAAAATTCCCAAGTTCGATGTCCGAGGAGAAGGGAGGTGTGTATTCACTCTAAGGAGTGTCAAGGTGAAGATTCAAGATCGAGGTGCTTGCCGGCACGCGGTGACCAGACGGAGGAGTTGTTCACAATTAGAGATCAAGCCTGACCTTGTAATCTTAGTGGATTTTCAGTCAAGAGGACTGAAGAGTGGACGTTGAACAATTGTTCGAACCACTATAAGCTCGGTGTTCATTTACTATTTTTACTTCGTTATTTACTACTTATTTTGAAACACAACACGTCAAGTGTTGGAGTATAACCTGAAGTAAATCTAACAAATATTCGAGCTTAAACACATTTTATAAACACTTGTTGAGTTGTGACCTCAGCAAGACAAGTGCAAGACTTTATTAATATTAAGCCGCAACTATAAACACTCTGATCGGGGACCATCAAGTGGTATCAGAGCGGTTGGTCTTTACAGAATAGCTTCTTCTGAGTCGCTTAGGACCAGATCCATTTCCTTGCATATTTTTTATGTTAAGCTCATTTGAAAGACAATGGCAAACAACGCAAAGTTGGGAAAGTGTTCTCCGGAAACATACAACGCCTTGAAAAAGAGGTCGCTGGTCACATTAAAGAATATACATCCACAGATGGGACAAGTGATCGAACAAGGACCAATCAAAATCAAGAAGGTGAACTCTCGACTAGGCAAAAATGTACAAGGACCAAAACAGATGGTTGATAACCTATACGAGGAATGGAATCCAGAAGACCGAGTTCGCACTCAACTTATTTTGTGGCTATAGAGTTAATATTAAACTTCCTATAAGAAGCTCTGATAACAGAAGCCCTGCAGTACAAAAAGGCCAAAGAAATGTGGGATTTTCTTGGCTTCTTGAGTTAAGAGATGGCTAAATGAAGAGGATTGGTTTGTCAGATCGATGTGCTTCAAAGAGAAAGATCTATCGAGCATAAGCACAAAAGATCTATTCACACAGTTTCAGGCACATGAATGGTATACCATGTTGATCAAAAGGAATGAAGCTGTATAAGCTGCAATAACTATTGAAGTTCATCCCGAGGATGCAACATATTTTGTGAAGAGAGACGCACAGAAGTGGAAAACGAAGAAGCCATTCCACTAAGATCGTCCAGCTCAACCAAGCCTAGCAAAGGAGACCACATCAACAAGTGGATCTCAACCTAAAGAAACAGAATGATACATCAGCGAGCTGGAGGAGCAAATAAAATGATTGCAGATGCTATTGCTGAAGGCTAAATGCAAGAAAGAGGAACCATAGTAGAGTCGAACTGCCAAGAATATGCTAAGGACTGCCAAGAATATGCCAAGGACCATAGATACCAAACATCCCAGATCACGATGATGAAAGATACTCCTCAAAAGATGAAGAAGATGTTCTCATGGTATTTATGACCAACATCAATGAAGATGTTGACGTTGTTGAAGAACAGCTAGCAGAATCAGCTCTTGATGTCATAAGTAATCACGCAACAGATACTACTATGACTTTTCCTTCTACTTCAGAAAACTTGCATGATGCTGCTGAGTCATGTTTTTCCGACTCAGGAGATACAACTGTGGAACTTCTTTTAAAAGATTTTTCAAAGTTTCATGTCTTAAAAGATGTTCTAGTAAAAGAAAATTCCTCGTTGAAATCTTAACTTTCCATTTTGACCAGTGAGATTGAAAACTCTAGGTCAGCAGATGAGGAACTCTTAAAACTCAAAGCTGAATTCTCCTCATTCAGTGAAAATTTTAATAATTCAAAACAGGCGAATGAAGTTTTAAAAAGCAAAAACTCTGTGCAAAAACCTTGTCAATGTAGATTTTCAAAAAGCACAAGAGATTTAAATAAGATTTTAAGTGTTTAAAGGAGTATAAATGATTTTGTTGGAATCGGCTTTGAAAAAGGTCATTCCAGCAATGTTGAATCTCATAGATAAAAGAAAATAATCTTTGTCCCAGCAACCGGGAAGGTTCAACAGAATGCTAGGAAAGACAAATGGGACAATACTAAATCTGCAACAGTTGCTCAGCAAGAATGCTGGCAAGCTAAGAATCCCCTAGTGACCAATCAGCAAAGACTAAAAGGAGTATTTTCTGAGAGGAAGTAAGTAAAGTCAACATATGTAACCCAGCAAACTGTTCCATGTACTAAGAAGGTTCATACACAACCTATCAAGGCTAATAAATCTGTTAGGATTGTAAGGAAGACAAAATACACTCCAAGTAGGAGGAAAACCTACTTCAGGCCAGAGTTTAAAAAAATCATTTTCAAAAGACTATGAAGGCTCGACACACCACTAGACATTTTCGTGTTGATTCAATGCATTACTTCAATAGGAAGGAAAAGGTAGTAAAACGTGATGACAAGAGAACTGTCAAGATCACTAAAGTGTGAATTCCCAAGAGACTAATCCAGTGAACTAATTGATGCAACAAAATTCAATGAACCTGAGTGAACTAAACTCTAGTGCATACAAGTAATAAAAAATCAATGAGAGTTCTTCCCGATTCGACCGCTAGAATACTAGATAGTCATGTATTGCTTCTTATCTAAGAATGAACTAGTCGTTGAGTTGTATAATATACTAGTAATGAATAACTCTAACTATCTAACTAAGAAAACTTAAACTAAACATGCCTTCTCTTGAACAGTCCTCAATAAACAACCACACTCTTTATCAATTAGAATTCTCAAACACAAGAGATCAAATTCAACAATGACAAAACATGGACATTGGTAAGATATCCACCTTGAAACCATGAAATTAATTTGAATGATGCAAACGAATATTTAATCCATTCAAATATGATCAACTTAACCTACACTTCCTATCTCCCTTTGTACTGGTAAGACAAGAGTAGATGAAATTAAACACACGAACAATTTCGTTATAGCATCTAATTCCACTCCTAATAGACCGTAAGTTATCGACCTACAGGCAATCTCCGCACAGGGATTGGATCAAAACCTATATACATCTACACTTCTCACAACACTTATATCCGCGTATTGGTTGCAATTTCGGTGTCTAAAACACACATAGTTGGTTATTGCCTACACTATGTGATTTAGGAAAAACCTCAAGTAAGTGCAATCATGTGAACGGAAGAAAACATTCAACTCAAGCTAAATTAAACATTTCAAAGCTTCAATCTACCAATATCCTCAATGATTTAGTTACACATACCTTTGATGAGGTTCAATTGAATACAAAATGCAAACAAATCCATTACAAATGTAAATCAAGGTAGAGAATTTCCTCAATTGGGTGATTTAAGACTTGGTCTCCTCTTTAGCCTTCATTGATCCTCCAATTGAATTGATTTGGCGTGAAATCCACCTTGGTTGAGGTTGAGAATGAGTGGGAAGTGTAATCCTTGAAAATAACCGTTCTATCCTATCCTAAAATCTGAATCTCCCCTTTTAAATTTCATTTTCCACCTTTTATACTCATCTTTCGGACCCCAGGATCGACCGATGCAAGGAAGGATCGTTCGGGATAGCTCAAAAATGAAAAACCGTCGAACAGCACGTTCCGGATCGCCCGTTCTGGATGTGGCTCGACCGAGATTCTCCTCTGAACTGCCAGATCGGTCGATCTCTATAGTGGACCGGCCGAGATTCTCCTCTGAAGTGCTAAATCGGTCGAGCTCTGCAGCGGACCGGTCGAGCCTTCTCTCTCAAATGCCAGATCAGTCGAGCTCTGTAGGGTCGGCCGAGATTTGTCTCTGAAATCCTTCCTGCAGCTCCCCTGCTCATCCAGATCGATCTTCACACACTTTGTAGCTTGGACCGGTCGATTTTCCACCAAAACTATGCCCAAAATGATGAATTATGCTCCAAACGTATCCTACACACTCCAAATCACACAAAACATGAAAACACAACGAAAACAACACGAAAACATATGATATGTGAGTAAAATAAATGCAAACATGCATGCACGAACATCAAAATATAGGTCATTTTACGCACATATCATAATCCCTCAAACTTGAACCTTCAATTGTCCTCAATCAACACAAAGTAAAGCAATCATTCTACCTTGTGCAATACCTCATAGCTCATTTTATCCGTCGTAGCATGTCAAACGAGATTATCACCTAACTTTGTGACACGGTTAATGCTAAAGACTCAAATCACTCAACAAAATTGGATAAAAGCAATGAAATGCACTCCCTCACGTATATATGGACAATTAACTCAAACACGAGTTTTCCAGTTCGATTTCCATAGGCTTGCAACTATTCTCAGCACTATACTACAATGAACTAGCTTCTAGAATCAAGAAGGTCATTGTTTTGGTTATAACTTTGTTAATTAAAAGGTAGAAGGTTTTAGGCCAAAGTAGTTAATCTCCTTAATTTCCCAAGAACCCCCAATCATCGACTTCAAATCACTAATCCCGAGGCTTATTCTTTCCTTCTCACTTTCCTTCTCTTTTTTTCTTTTCTTTTTCTCTTCTTCTCTTTTTTTCTTCTTTTTCTTTCTCAACATTTCTCATTTTTTTTCTTTTCCATAACAACACAAAATTTTTTGTGTAGGTGCTCGTTTTATGACTTTGCACCTTTTTTCCTCTTTTCATTTCCAACTCTCACTTCTTTCAAACTAGCCTCATTCATTGGGATTCAACCAATAATCATACCACAATTCCCGTCCTACTCTCACAACACCGTATTCACCCTCAAACTCACATCCCCCAAACTTTGTCCTAATCATATCAAAGAATATTCTACAATTAAGATCAATCACGGAAAACAAAGGTAAGAAAGGCAAATAATGATCAAATAACACCACCTTATACTCCCGATGTGCAAGGTAGACTAGGAATTGATGGCCTAATATCATTTTCTAGTTACATGTTCATGCGAAAAAGATCGAGAACAAATGCGAATTCTAGATTTCTTACTTTCAAACTCGCCTCTCACAACCGAAAATATGACAATATCATGACTAAATTCTCACGATTTTTTCGTTAAGTCTAAAACATTAACTACGCATGAAACTCAGCAATTCAAAAGCTTAACCTAGGCATGCTTCGACATCAAAAATTCCGCCCTATCATTGGTTAAGGTAAACTTCAAACTCTTCTAATAAATCATGAGTAAATCTCAAGCCTTGTCTGGGTTCATCACACACACACAATAACACAACCAGTCCTAAAACATCTGCATGCAAACAAATCTAAATGGCAAGGAGAATGATAGAATGCGTTACCCATCAGTATCCATGATCGAACCGCTTCTCCCATTATCTTATGTACCGACTCAACATCAACACAAACACCACCAAATTTGAGCATAATTCATTTCCATTAAGAATTCATATCCACCAACATAAAATCTCACTACAAAACACTTCCACAAATTAACTCATCCAAATCCTCTTTCCACTAATCATACCACCATCCAAAATCTATATAAATCAATCATTTTTCCACTAGCACCACCAAAAATTCCACCATATATCCTCAATTTCCATCAAAACAAAAAATATAGGAAGAATAAGCTCATGCACAAATCCAAACAATTCCATTCATCAACTACATAAGACCATAAAAACATCCATCTGTGTCATTCAAAAGACATAATCCAAATCTGAATCCAACATCCAAATCCAAGGTAAAATATCAATATTAGTACAACAATATCGAATCAAATCCACCTAAGGGAAAATATCCAACAACTAAACTAAATGCAAGATAAAGGGTAGGAGATAGGGAGAAGAATAAACCGAGGCACCGACTACCGGCACATCCCCCCAAACATAGTCAAGTGGGACTAAGTTTGTAAAAAGGTGGATGGTGCTCTTCACTCTTCGGTACCCTGTCAAACAGAAACAACAACAATCATGAACACAAATATTATAAATATATTTCAGAAGAAAGAAAATCTACAAAAAAAACTAAGGATGGGTTGCCTCCCAACAAGCGCTTCTTTAAAGTCAATAGCTTGACTTCATACCTCACTATGTCAATGTAACATCTAGCACCGTACTAGGCCCATTATCAACATAGTATCTCTTAACCCGATGGCCATTAACCTTAAAACAAAGACCATTATCCCCCAATAATTCCAAAGTGCCATTATCAAAAACTTGTTTTACCTTGAACGGTTCGGACCACCGTGTTCTAAACTTCCCGGGCATCAACTCTAATTGTGAATTGAAAAGAAGCACCAAATCATCCGGAGCGAAAGCCTTACCTCGAATGTGCAAATCATGGAATTTCTAAGCACGTTCCTTGTAAATTCTTGAATTCTTATAAGCCTTATTCCAGAATGCCTCCATTTCATTCAAATGCATAGCCATTCACCTTTAGCCTTTTTCCAATCCACATTGACCATTTTGAATGCCCAATAAGCCTTGTTCTCAAGTTCCACCGGCAAATGACACACTTTACTGAACAATAATTGATACGGGGACATACGAATCGGAGTTATGAAAGACGTCCTATATGCCCACAAAGCATCATCCAACCTTGAAGACCAATCCTTTCTTGTTAGCACTGTCTTTTCTAAAATTGCTTTAATCTCTCTATTGGCAAGCTCCGTTTGTCCATTTGCTTGCGGACGATAAGCAGTGGTAATTCGATGCTTAAATCCATATCGGGCTAACACTTTTTCCAACATCTTGTTACAAAAATGGCTCCCCCCATCACTTACCATAGCCCGAGAGATCCCGAACCTTGTCACAATACCTTGCAAAAACTTCAAAACAATTTTAGCATCATTAGTAACGGTAGGACAAGCTTCCACCCAAAGAGACACATAGTCAACGGCAAGTAAGATATGATTATACCCAAAAGATGAGGGAAAAGGTCCCATAAAATCAATGCCCCACACATCGAATAGATCTACCTCAATGAACATTTTAGATGGCATCTGATCTTTACGAGTTATAGACCCCGTCTTTCGACACCTATCACATGCTTTTACAAGATTCATGCAATCTAGATAAATAGATGGCCAATAATCCACAAGAAAGTATCTTCAATGTTGTACGGTTAGAGGTAAAATGTCATCCACTTACCGATGCATGACATTCTTCAATTGTCCTTTGCCATTCCCCTTGATGAACACACCTCCGAATGATTCAATTTGCACAATGATGAAACAAGTACGACTCCTCCCAAGAATAAAACCTTACCTCCTTAAGGAATTTCTTCCTTTGATGGGGTTTAAAATCAAGAAGCAATACTCTGGCTAAAAGAAAATTAAAATAATCAGCAAACCAAGGAATATTGTGGGCAATATCATAAGAGGCTCATCCGGGAACTGCTCATTTATACAACTCTCACTTTCATCATCTACAACCGGTTCTTCTAGCCTAGATAAATAATCGGCTATAACATTTTCACAACCCTTCCTATCTCTAATCTCCATGTCAAACTCTTGGAACAACAAAATCCACCTAATAAGCCTAGGTTTTGCATCGGGTTTCTTGAACAAATATTGAATTGTCGCATGGTCCGTATACACAATTGACCTAGCTCCTACGAGGTAAGCATGGAACTTGTCATACCCATAAACCAAAGCCAAAAACTCTTTCACGGTCACAGTATTATTACATTGGGCTGGATTTAAAGTTTTACTAGCATAAGCGATCACTCTAAAAAATTTCTCATGGACTTGCCCCAGTGCTACCCCTATTGTCACGTCACTAGTATCACACATCAGCACAAATTCCTCATCCTAATTTGGTGTAATAAGGATAGGAGCAGAAATGAGAGCACTCTTCAAAGCCTCAAAAGCACACAAACAAGATTCATTAAATACAAATGGAGCGTCTTTTTCAAGTAAACAACATAGAGGCTTAGTAATCTTTGAGAAATTTTGGATAAACCTTCTATAAAACCCGACATGCCCAAGAAAACTTCTAACACCCTTCACCGACCTAGGTATAGGCAATTGTTCTATAGAAACTATCTTGGCCTTATCCACTTCTAATCCTTTACTAGAAATCTTATGACCTAACACAACACCTTCACACACCATGAAATGACATTTTTCCCAATTAAGCACAAGATTAGTTTCTTCACATCGAGTTAGGACAACTTCTAAATTTTTTATGCATGCATCAATAGAAGTTTCAAAAACTGAAATGTCATCCATAAATACCTCCATGAATATTGCCATCATGCATCTTTGAAAAGTTGCCAGTGCGTTGCACAACCTGAACGGCATCCTTCGGTAGGAAGAAATCCCATAAAGACATGTAAATGTAGTTTTGTGTTGATCTTCCGACGCCACCATGATTTGGTTGTATCCCGAGTAACCTTCCAAGAAACAATAATGCGAATGCCCTACAAGGCGATCAAGCATTTGGTCAATAAATGGTAAAGGAAAATAATTTTTCCTAGTGGCTAAATTTAAAGCTCGCTAGTCAATACAAAACCGCCACCCTTTAGGTGGCCGCTCCATCACATCCTCACCATTGTCCTTCACCACCTTCTCAAAACCTCCCTTTTAGGGCACCATATGCGTAGGACTAACCCACTCACTATCGCTCGGTGCATAGATGATGTTATTATCCAACAATTTAATACCTCCTTCTTCACAACCACCTGCATCATAGGAATCAATCACCTTTGAGGTTGTCTTTTAGGCTTGCGATTCTCCTCAAGAAGAATCTTATGCATGCAAATGGCTAGACTTATTTCCCTTAATATCATAAATTTGCGATCCAATTGTCGACCTATGCATTCTAAAAACACGAACCAACTTCTCCACTTTGCATGCTGAAAGCCCGATAGAAATAATCACCAGAAAAGTCTCATTTTCCCCCAAAAATGCATATTTGAGATGATCCGGTAATTTCTTCAACTCAACCTCCGGTGCCTCATTCTTCATCTTAGCTTTCGTTTGCTTTGCTTCATCTTCCTCCTCTTTAGTTCTCAATTCCAAGAAATTAACTTCCCTATTTGTGGACTCAATAGGGAAATTATCTAAAGCTCTAACACACTCCATAAGCTCCTCCCGTGTTTCTTCATCATTTCCTTGGACACTCTCCAAAGAATAAGAATGTTGTAAGACCTTCTCCAAAGGTTCTCCTCCTTTTTCTTGTTCAAATTCCGATAATTGCACAAATTTCACCATGTTACAACTCTCCTCATTCACATCCCCCATGCTCCTCTTCATGGCTACCGGAAATGAGAAGGTGATTCTTCGACCATCGAATTGGAAAGGTTAACTCACCATTCTTCATGTCAAATAATGCCTCTCCGGTAGACAAAAATGATCTCCCAAGATTAGAGGAACATCTCCATCGTCCACCATATCAAGCACTACGAAGTCCGCCAGAAAAATAAAATCACGCACCTTAACTAACACATCCTCCACAATTCCTTTGGGGTATGATAAAGACCAATCTGCCATTTGGATTTTCATAGTAGTTGGCTTGATCTCCCTGATCTCCAACTTCGTAAATAGGGACAACTTCATCAAATTAATACTAGCTCCCGAATCACACGAAGCTCGTGTCACCTCAATTCCACCAATAATACAAGATATCGTGAAACTCCCCGGATCTTGTCTCTTAAAAGGCATTTTTCGTTGGATCATGGTACTACACTCCTCAAAAAGTTCATCGTTTCATTTTGTCCAATGTCGTATTTACTTTTTTGCGTAAACATTTCCTTAAACATTTTCATGTACCCCGACATCTCTTGAAGAACCTCCAATAATGGGAGATTAATTTAGATCTTAATCATATGCTCAAGAAATCGAGCAAACTTCTTATTCTTCCTACTTTTCTCAAACCGTTGAGGGTATGGCATAGGAGGTATAGTCTTAGTCTCCGAAATCTTTTCTTCCACAACTTCCTTTGCTTTTTCATCACTTGCCACAAACTCTTTTTCCTCCTTAAACGTCACCTTCTTTTTAGTTCCCTCTACTACTTTCTCTTTCTCCCCTTCTAGAACATCCTTCTCCGGCGCTTTGTAAGAATATCCACTCCAAGTTGTAATAGCTCCACATACCCCTTCCAAAGTACATCTTTCCTCCTTTCTACTCAATTGTTGTGCAATAGTGGAGATTTGAGACTTAATATCTTCAAACATTCCTTCATACCTTTCACATTTTTGTTCAATGTCCTCTTTCCTTTCTTTTGTTCTTTCTACTTCCTCTAAACACGGATAATGCGGTTTGTCCCATATAGATTTTGTAATTGATGGCGCCCCTTGCCACGACTCACATAGATATTCTCCTCTATTTGGCTCATACACACTCCTTCGTTGATTTTCCCAATCATGATTCATAGCATACACTTCTTCTCCATACTCAACCATCTCCTCTCATTATTCTAAGTTAACCTTTCCATCTTCTCTTGCATGGCGGCCATTTGAGCTCTTAATTCTTTGATCTCGCCTTTTTCTCTTACCATTTTCACCGCCTTAAGTTGCATTTTCTCCCGAGGCCATTGATAGCTATTGCTAGCGATCCTCTCAATCATCCTCCATGCTTCGTCTTCTTCAAGGTCAAGGAACACTCCTCCCGATGATGCATCCATTAACATCTTAGTCTAAAAAATGAGACCCCCATAGAATTGGCATATTTGTTTGCTACGAGATATTCCATGCCTCGGACATCGTCAGAGAAGGTCTCGAAAGTTGTCCCATGCCTCATGTAACGGTTCATCATACCGCTATCCAAAGGAGGTAATATCCGCTCTTCTCTTCAATGTTATGCTGGGAGGAAAAAACTTGAACAAGAACTTCACCCAATGTTCTTCCCATGAAGCAATGTTGGACTTGTCTAGGCCATCGAACCAATACCTTGCTCCGTCTCTCAAGGAGAATGAAAATACTGTCAAACAGATGTGATCTTGAGGAACTTGATTTATCTTGATAGTATCCGCTATCTCGAGGAATCTCGCGATATGAGCATTCTGATCCTTCGTCGCATGGCCACAAATTTTGATTGCTTTGAATCATTTGGACAAGTTGAGGTTTGATCTCAAATTGAGTTTCAATCACTCCCAATCGGAAACCTCTAGTGGCTTGCTCTCCTTGAGGCCTAAAATGGTTTTGAAGTGGCCTTCTCGGTTCATTTCGTTCATTAATCAAAGCTCTCATCATATCCAATTGCCTCTCAAGTTCGTCAATCCTCTCCATATCTTGCATATTCTCCATTTCAAGATCTATTTCAACTCCTTCACTCTCGAACCTTTTCCAAAACTTTTGCTCTTCAAGTAATCGAGCTGAAGATCTTGTTAACATGCAACACCTACAAAATCCAAAGACTCCAATCAACAACAAGCAAATTTCAATGAAACAATTGAACGAACACTTAGACTACGGACAATACACTTTACCTAATATCTAGCAACCTACTAAATGAAGATCCCCAACAACAGCACAAAAAATTTGATGCACACACAATTCAATCAACCTAAGTCAACTAAACTCTAGTGCATACAACTAAAAAAATATCAATCCGAGTTCTTCCCGATTCGCCCGCTAGAATACTAGACACTTTGGTATTGCTTCATATCTAAGAATGAACTAGTCGTTGAGTTGTGAAATATACTAGCAATTAATAACTCTAACTATCTAACTATGAAAACTTAAACTAAACATGCCTTCTCTTCAACATTCCACAATAAACATCTACACTGTTTATCAATTAGAATTCTCAAACACAAGAGATCAAATTCAACAATGACAAAACAAGGATATTGGTAATATATCCATCTTGAAACCATGAAATTGATTTGAATGATGCAAAAAAATATTTAATCCATTCAAAGATGATCAACTTAACCTATGCTTCCTATCTCCCTTTGTACCGGTAAGACAAGAGTAGATGAAATTAAACACACGAACAATTACGTTATAGCATCTAATTCAACTCCAAATAGACCGTACGTTATCGACCTTTAGGCAATCTCCACATAAGATTGGATCAAAACCTATATACATCTACACTTCTCACAACACCTAGATCTGCGTATTAGCTGCAATTTTGTTGTCTAAAACGCACATAGTTGGTTACTGCCTAAACTATGTGATTTAGGAAAATGCTCAAGTAAGTGCAATCATGTGAATGGAAGAAAATGGAAAATTCAAGCTCAATTAAACATTTCAAAGCTTAAATCTACCAATATCCTCAATGATTTAGTTACACATACCTTTGATGAGGTTCAATTGAATACAAAATGCTAACAAATCCATTACAAATGTAAATCAAGGTAGAGAATTTCCACAATTGGGTAATTTAAGACTTGGTCTCCTCCTTAGCATTCATTGATCCTCCAATTGAATTGATTAGGCTAGAAATCCACCTTGGTTGAGGTTGAGAATGAGCGGGAAGCGTAATCCTTGAAAGTAACCGCTCTATCGTATCCTAATATCTAAATCTCCCCTTTTAAATTTCTTTTTCCACTTTTTATACTCAGCTTTCAGACCCCTAGATCGACCAATCTGAGGAAGGATCGTCCGGGATAACTCAAAAATGAAAAACCGTTAAACAGCACGTTCCAGATCGCCCGGTCTGGATCTGGCTCGACTGAGATTCTCATCGAAACTGCTAGATTGGTCGATCTCTATAGTGGACCAGCCAAGATTCTCCTTTAAAGTGCTAGATTAGTCGAGCTCTGCAGTGGACCGGTCAAGCCTTCTCTTGGAAATGCTAGATCGGTCGAGCTCTGTAGGATCGATCGAGATTTGTCACTGAAATCCTTCCTGCGGCTCCCCTGCTCATCCTGGTCGATCTTCATACACTTTGTAGCTTGGATCGGTCGATTTTCCACCAAAACTTTTCCCAAAATGATGAATTATGCTCCAAACCTATTTTACACACTCCAAATCACACAAAACACGAAAACATATGATATGGAAGTAAAATGAACGCAAACATGCATGCACGAACATCAAAATATAGGTCAGTTTACGCACATATCACTAATCCTGCAGGACTCGCTGTTGATTGTGTACCTAAAAATATATTTCTTATTTTGCAGGAACAGGGTCCAGCTAGAAGAATCTCGAAGAAATTAAAAGAATGGATCCTAGACAGTGGATGCTGAGGTCACACGACAGGAGACGAAGAAATCTTCATAGATCTTCAGAAAATAAGAGGGTCTTCGGTTTCCTTCGATGACAACTCAAAGGAAAGAGTAGCCGAAAGAGGGTGTATCGAGCAAAATGAAATGAGCATTATCAGTGTGGCCCTCGTCGACAGTGTCAAGCACAATCTACTGAGCATCAATCAATTGAGTGAAAATGGGTACATAGCTTCTTTTACTCATACAGGTTGCGAGATTGCTGACAAGACCACTGGCGAAGTAAAGCTAAGAGGAATCAGAAAAGTAGGACTTTATGTGGTCGAATGGCTAAGTGGTCAACAAGCTTCATGCTTCATCGCATTCAACAAGGAAGAGACCAACTAGCTATGGCATGAAAGGCTAACGCACATAAACTTCAAAACTATTAATTATATAACCAGAAATAACATTGTCATAGGATTGCCCAAAGAAACCTTCAAGAAGGAAGGAGTATGCATAGCTTGTCAACTAGGGAAACAAGCCAAGGCGTCCTTTAGATCCAATCCAGAAAAGGCCACATCAAATATAATTCTTCAGCTATTGCACATGGATCTATTCGGCCCTATGACTCCACCCACTGTAGGTAACAAAAATTATGCTCTGGTTGATATAAAAAATAGTTCCAGGTACACGTGGATGAGACTGCTCAAGAGCAAGTATGAAGTAAAGATAGTCCTACCGGAGCTGATATTTGGAGTACAAAATGACAAAGTGGTCATGATAAAGAGGATAAGATCAGACAATGGTATAAAATTCTGTAATGGTGCTCAAATGGACTTTTGCGCACGCTGGGATAGGACATGAAAGGTCCACTGCAAGAACACCTCACCAAAAAAGGCTTAGCAGAACGGACGAACAGAATACGGAGGAACAGAATTCTAAAAAAGGTCGTACGATCGATGCTTGCTAATATAGATCTTGGTCAGAGATATTGGGGAGAAGCCTTAATGACTGCTTGTTATACACAGAATCAAAGTGGCTTTAGTTTAAGGTTCAACAAGACTCCCTACAAAATCTATCATGGACGTAAGCCTTCCTTAGCTCATCTTCGTGCTTTCGTTTCACCATGTTATATCCATAATAATGGGAAGTCAAAGTTAAGTAGTTTCTCTCCTAAAGCTGATGAAGGGGTGTTCCTAGGATATGGACATCCTTCTCACAAAGGTTATAGAATTCTTAACAAGACCACCAAACTTGTGGAAATAACATGAAATGTTATTTTTATGAAGCTACTTTAGTGCGCAGGACTATGAGAGATCTAAGAGATGTGGTTCATGAAATCAATGAAGTCACTGGACAATCGGGCCCGAATACTTTTAAAGCGGAACCGATTGCTCTGACTAGGTTTATGAGAGAATCTACGTCTACGTTGGTGACCTCGGTTGGTCAGCAAACAGCCGAGAGGGTCGGTGATGCAATTGGTAATGTTGAGGCCTCACAAAATCCTCACAAGGACAACACAAGTTAAGGAGGAACTCAAGAAGGAGAAGCCGTTCAGCAAAACGTAGATGTTGCAGAGAACCCCAAGAATAACGAGAGGACTGCTGAAGAGAGATCTGCTGAAAATGACCAGGAGCGGACTGCTGATGGAATACGTATCCTCACTCCAGCAAATGCAATTCCAGAAGACGGATCATCAGCAGACAATCATCCAGCAGATGGCAACCCAACAAGTATAGTTGAAAATCTGAATAACCTACAACTTGTTGATGTTTCTATTTCAAGAAGCCAAATCGGCATCCAGCAGTCAAACAATTCAAGTTACTGAGCTGCAAAGACCGAAGTAGTTGCTGAGAGATCATCCATCAGAAGCAATATTACGAGATCTTGCTGATCTAATACAATCTAGACACAGTGCAATGCCAACCTAATACATATCTCAGGAGGAGCCAACCAAAGTTGTGGATGAACTTAAATTCACTGATTGGATTAACATGATGCAGGAAGAATATTTGAAAATCACGCGTAATCATGTAGGGGATCTCGTGGATCGACCAACACAACAATCGGCGATAGGCACCAAATGGGTATTCAAGAACAAGCACTATGAGAATTGACCTATCGTGCGCATCAAAACAAGGCTTGTAGCTAAAGTCTACGCGCAGTGGGAAGGAATCAATTTCGATGAAACATTTGCTCCAGTAGCTCGATTGGAAACAATCAAGTTATTCCTTGCATATGCTGCTCACTATGGTTTTACTGTGTCTCAGATGGACGTTAAGAGTGCGTTCTTGAATGGTGAATTAAAGAAGGAGGTTTACGAGGAGCAACCTCTTGGCTTTTAAAGAGAAAACAAGGTGTACAGGTTGAGAAAGGCTCTGTAATGCCTGAAGCAAGCCCCTAGAGCATGGTACAAGACGTTGTGACAATTTCTACTAAAGAATGGATTTAGGAAGGGGAAGATCGACATAACACTCTTCTTGAACAAGTATGCTAAAGACGTATTACTAGTTCAATATACGTGGATGATATTGTCTTTGGCTCTAAGAATCTAACCCTGTGTAAAAAATTTACTCAGCTTATGGAGATTAATTTTTAGATGAGCATGATGGGGAAGATGTCCAACTTCTTAGGCCTACAAGTACAGCAATCTAGCGATGAGATCTTCATTCATCAGAAAAAATATACGATCTCATTAGCAAATATTTTCCAAAAAAGACAAAGACCCTACGGATTCCCTGGAGCACAGCATGTCAAATCTCAATGAATGAAGAAGGTGAATCCATGGACCCAATAGCATATAGAGGTATTATTGGCTCATTATTATATCTAATGGCCAACAAGACAGATATTTTGTATGTCGTACGCATGTGTGCTAGATATTAAGCGAATCCAAAGAAATCGCACATGGAGTACGCGTGAAGGATTCTCAAATATCTGAAAGGGACAAAACTTTTAGGAATTTGGTATCCCAGAGTAGACGGTCTTACACTTGTTGAATATTCAAAATCCGACTTCGGAGGATGCCGAATTGATCAGAAGAGTACAAGTGGGATTTGTCAATTCCTTGGACACAAGCTGATCAGTTGGTTCAGCAAAAGCAACACTCGGTAGCAACGTCCACATCTGAAGTTGAATATGTGTCTCCTGCGAGCTACTGTACATATGTGCTGTGCATCAAGCAACAACTTCAAGATTATGAAGTCAGCAATAGATGCGTCCTGATCTACTATGACAACAATAATGCAATTTGCATCCCGAAGAATCCAGTATATCATTCAAGGACAAATCACATTGATATCAAACATCATTTCTTTCGAGATCACGTTGAAAAGAAGGACATTTCAGTGGATTACATTCGGACAAAAGACCTGCTAGCAGACATTTTCACCAAACCTCTAGCAGAAAGAAGATTCAAAGAGCTTTATCTTAAGCTCAGTTCATTGAAGTTACATGAGGTCATGGAAGAATGAGTCCCAGCTCTCATTATGTTACACTCTCCCGCCCGATGTGAAAAATTTATAGTCGATTTGTTGAGTCCAAGCTCTCAGCAGGTTTGACATCAGGTTCTGAAACCTCAACATTCAGCATACATCTTTGTTGTTGCTGGTTCCTAGCTCTTAGCAAAACATTCATGAACAGCTAAATCAACCTTTAATGTAGGATTTTCTCTACTGACGAAACAATTTCAAACCACATTATGGGAGAGAATTAATGTTGGGACATTCAAAATACATTATCATTTTTGAATATTTTTTTAAGGCTCGAGACATTTTAGATAAGAATATGGTATCACGAAAGGCCATGTGAAAAAATTACTTCTGAAACCATTGGTTCCCGAGCCAGACGATTTGATTGATCGAACAATTTTTAGGATGGGTTTGTCTATTTAATGGTGGTCTTTTGTTTAGGGAAGCATATACAACTTTCTGAAATTATAGTCGTTCCATGCCTTCAATCCCCTACGATTAAGGATTAAATCTTATTGCTCATAAAAACAAGATGTCATCCCTTACCATCTCACCAAAACACCGACAAGATGGGTTCAAGAAACATAACTTGGAAGTCTCCAAATTGAGAGGAAGGATCATGATCTACAAAGAAATCATCTCTAAGAGGATTCTCTGAATTCTTGTTTAACCTCAGATAATGGGTTTTCTTATATTAGAACCGAAAAGAGATAGAAGGTCCATTTTGTCAGGCCATGACAACTTCACCATTGGAGATGAAGCTTGTCAGGTGGGCTGAAGATGGATATTCCTTAGTCACATGGTCGGGGAACACCTTTGGGCGCCAGTGGATCTATGCATCCAAAGGAGGGTACCCCAGACAACTTCTTCACCACCTCTTCTTCCAAGGTTTCAAAAATCGGAAAATAGATATGAAGAATAGATGAAGGAAAGGCTTGCAGATGGAGTAGATGCAACTTGTGTGCATCTGCTAGGCATTTGGAGCTAACTTGTAGATTATTACTTTGCGAAGTATAATTCTTGGAAATCAATGATATCAATAAAACATAGTGCTCATTTTGATGACAATACTCTGTTGTCTCAAAACAATAATTGCCTAAGAAAATTGCTAATTCATTACACTCGTTGTGTAAATAGCTTCCTATCTAAAACCCTTTTGTTTTTTCCTTGGTTAAAATCAAAGATAGCGGGAAAATCAATAGATAGCAATGTTAAGAAAAAGTCTCCCTCGAAGCCCAAGAAGGAAGCAGAGTGCTTGATGGTTGTTGTGATAAATTCTTCTCAAGCAAAGTCTCTGCTGACTACTGAGTCCAAGCTCTCAGTCGAATTCCGACGAATATTGAGTCCAAGCTCTCAGTAAAATCTCTTTGAACTCTAAAGATTAATAATTTATAGAAGTGTCTAGATTGTCTACTTAGTCCAAGCTCTCAGTAGAAACCCGAAGGCTGTTGAGTCCAAGCTCTCAGTAGATTCCCGTTATCTATGGTATTCTAAGATCTAAGCGGAATATGAGTTCATTGTTGAGTCCAAGCTATCAATAGATATTTATTGATCGTTGTGTCCAAGCTCTCAGCAATATATATTATGTTAGTTGTACTTGGCCCAACAGACAGAATAAGGGTAATAATTTCAAATCTCTCGAAAGGTGGGATCATCAGATTGGCAGGAGCAGCTGTTAGAGTCTACATTAATTGGAAGAGTGACTGCTGCACAGGGCACTGACAAATAAGTGATTGCCACGTCAGCCACGCGTATCTTTCCATCATCGTGGGACGTAAGGCGAACCGTCACTGAACTACCCAACCGTTGATCTGTCCAGATCAGAAAGGAGATCCAACCGTCAATTCAAAGTTGATTGCTTCATATCGTACAAAGGAATTTGATTTGGGATTTTCAATCCTATTACTCCTTATATTTATGCTTTCAAATTTTTTCTTCAACTATCTATATTTTCAGAGTTTAGGAAAAATATCAAATCCTCGAATCATCCAACCAATCAAATCGACATGCCGAATCATCAAAAAGGCTAAGCATTCCCGGAGAACCAGAACAATTTCAGCCTACTTTCACAGGCATATTCAAGAAAGAGAAGATTGATGAATCTATCCCCCAAGGGCACATGGTGTCCATTGCTCATGGTAGAGCGCCTGGCAAACTCACCATTGAACAGCAAAGGGCGGCTCAGGTGCGGAAGGACAAGATACTCTACGAGCCTCTATTCAGAAAACACTGCTACACTTTGCTTATCGAGCGACTCAATCATAAAGTGCTTCTGAAGTACATGTTTGTGGAACTTATTAAGTTTCGTCCTCACTTGGTTGCAGAGTTCTTTACTAGAGGCGTAAATGATAAAAGCGAGAAGTTCTTCACCACAAGCGTATTAGGCACCAAGATAGTGGTATGACAAGAAGTGCTGTCAGAAAGGTATGGCTTGAGATTAGATGGGAAGGATGTTGCCACCAAAAATGTGATTGATGAAGAAGAGATGAAGAGGAGATGGCTTAGGTGGAAGAAAACCATATTCAACGAGGAGTGGAAGGTGGCAGCACCATTGAAATCTCTGGAAGAGCCTATGAAAGGGTTTGCGCAAATGGTCATAAGAATGCTAGTGGGAGAAGTTGGCTCAGTTTCAGAGTTGAGTGCCAAGAAATTTGTTATCATGATGGTCATTGAAGACCAAATTTGCGGGAATTGGGAAAAGTTCGTCTACTCCAAATGTCTGGTGCATTTATACAAGAACAAGAACATAAAGACAGAGCATATGTTCAATCAGGACGTAGATTTCGGAATCAAGATAAGTCATTTTCTTGAAGGGATCATACCCAAGTAGCAGCGTTGTCGTGGATAGTATTTGGTACCCACTGACTACATACCGGCCGACACGGAAACAACAACATGAAAAGGATTTGAGGAGGCCTATAATTCCTAGAGGGAAAAGCAATGTCATCCCCAATAAGCCAGTCTCTGACGAAGAAGAGCCTTATAAAGGCTACGTGGTTTTACAGACAACAATTCCATTGACTGCTGAGGAAATTGATGCAGAGAGGAAGCAAGCAGAATAAGATGCTTTGTTCAAGGAGTTTGAAAGCTTTCAAGAAATTACTCAATTGGATCCCTCCATGAAGCTTGTTGCGAAGAAGAAGCGAAAGCAGAAGACTCCCCAACAAAGGAAGAGGAAGTCAGCAGATGCTGGAGGACAGGGACAGAAGAAAGGAAGAACTGATCCGTTCCAGGGATCAACAACTCAGGTTCTACTCTTGGTAGTCGACACCACTCTACATATTCCTGATGTTGCCAAGGGTGCAGAAAAATCTTCTATTGAGCAAGGCACCAAGGACACAAAGAGAAAACTAGTGTTCAATACGGAGGAGCAGGACGCATGGAAGAAGAGATGCCAGGAGAAAGCACTGAAGTAGGTGAAAGAACAGAAGGAGTTTGATAAAGCGATGCTGAATATGACGCTCGAGCAAGGGATGCTAAATATAAGCAAATCAAAGCTGCTTATGAGGAGCTTAATGCAAGGATGCAAACCGCTGGTCAACCTGAACGTATTACTCCGAAAGATGTAGAAAATTCAAGGATTGCCAAAGGCAAGAATAAGATCAGTGATGCAGAGGAAATTGTCGAAAATCCAAACGCCTTATTTGATGATGATTTTGACAAGCGGTATAAGGAAGGAGCTTTTGATGGCCTTCAAGATGTGCCAACAAGAGGTTTAGGCGGTCCAATGACCAAGAAGACTTCCAAGAAAGAGGAAGGACATCTTCCTGATCAGACTGAACAACCCATCACTGCACAAGGGGGAAGTGATGGTGTTAGTATTAATGTTGAAAGTGTTATAGACAGACTTGCAAGGAGGTAGCAGTGTTGTTAAGGAAAGTGTGGAACAGACTACTGCGCAAGGAGGAAGCAGTTATGTAGTTGAAAATGTAAATGTGGATGAACAATTGGTTGCGCAAGAAGGAAACCATGTTTTTGCTATTATTTCTTAAGAAGATTTGGTGCGGGAGGAAAACTAAATCATTGCTAAAAAAGAAGGAGACAAGGCAGCAGCGCAAGGGACTGTTGACCTTTTGAACCAACAACTGAGAAGGAAGTTGCTGAAACGGAAGCTACTGAAAGAGAACCAATTCAGAAGGAAGTCACTAACTCGCTTGATGCTGAAACTGGATCAAGATTACATGCCAACCTAACTACGAGTGTGAGAGCAAAGAAGAAGCAGTATCTTCGTGCCTTGGGATGGGATCCATCTGTTGGGATTATATATTGAAAGCATATATGATTAAGTGTTTTGTACACTGGTCTTCATATATGTTGCCGCAACAATACTCGTTGTCTGATAGAACAAACATACAACGAACCATAATATCCTATTATCTCGCCTATAGGGATGATCATATGGTGTGTAGGAGATCACAGAGGATCATATGAATCATTTGACCTAGCGAGATATAAACAGTATCACAGCTGAGACGGTCCCTGGATAGGCTGTCGGTCTAAGCTGCGGCACATCGGTTCATAAGTGGGCTTATCCTAGCCACTTGATGTGTCGGTACATAGTTATGTATTGATGGGATCAACAGTGGGATGTGCCATTCTCATTGACATATGAATGAGCCAGATCCCTAACATACTTCCTATGATCTTAAAACTAACTGAAGGATAAGGGGCACACACAGATTGACCGCACTTTGATTTACCATGGTGGCGAGTCTTACATGTACTCTTATACCCGTATTTTGGGTGTTGGTAATTTGTGTGTGGCCTGCTTAGTCTGGACGTTTTGGTAAGCATATCCGTTTCACGATGGTGACATTCCCTGAGGAGCTCACAAGGTTCATTATGCCAAACCCTGCAGGTTGAATTATTTAATACAGGCATAAGTGAAAAGGAGTGAGTGGTATGACTCAGGAAATAAGAGATTAATTAATTGTGGCTGATTGTCATAAGCCAAATTAATTAATGAATGTCTAAAACCTTAAATATGTGGATCATGTTAGTTTGGTGCAACCCGTTCCTAATAACGTGGTAATAAAGGGGCGAGTCAGCATTGTTACCGTGGTGAAGGTTAAAACAATGTTTTATTAATTAATTATGTTCTGGGTTGAACAAGGAAGGATTAATTAATAAAGAGGGCCCACTTTATTATTTGCATCTGATCCCTGGTCTGGCCCATTAACTGCTCAGAGCCCATTAGGGTTAGGGTTTCTCAAAACCCTAACACTATATAAGGCCTTCTCTCCATCAGATCAAGTTAGATTTTCAGTATATTGAAAAAGAGGGAGAGAACGGCAGCGGCTATCTGTGGGAGGAATGGATCGATTCCTCCAGATCTCGGATTCAACTTGGTAGATAATCCTCACCAGATTTCCAAGGAGCAAGGGAACAGATCAGAAGATCAGATTTGTAGGAACAACTGTTCATCGCCGGCGTTCAGATTCAGATCCAGATCTATTTCATCATTATTGGCTCCGATCTAGATCTGTAGATCAAACGGTGAAATCAGGTATTCTCTAGATCCATCCTATGCAATTAATTTTGTAGGAGCATGCATAGGATCGCATGGTTTATTTAATTGAAATTTATTCCTGGTATCCTAAGAACGATCCTTGGCAAGAAATTCATAATGGCAACTCGTGTTGTCCATCGTAGACTCAAAGCCTACAATTGGTATCAGAGCGAGGTTCATGTTCTTAGGCTCTATCTTGGATAGATTGAAATTAAATAAATATGTATGTTCATGGATGGATTTAAATAGTCGTGGATGTTTTTGTTCTCGTGGCCTTCTCGTTTTTGGATCTGTTTTTCACCACGAGAAAATCCGTGGTTAGATTTAATAGGGAAAATCATGTAATAGATTTAGATCTATTTTTTTGTATTTTTTCTATTTTTCAAATTTGTAATTTGGAGAAATTGAGATCCGGAGGAAGAACGGGAAACGAAGAACGAAGAACGATGCATGCGACAGTGCCTAGGGTTCAGCCCCTCCACCACCATGACTCGCCGGCGGCTGCGCCACCGGCGGGGACGGCCAAGCAGCGCCGGCACGCGGGTGGCGGCGGCAGGGGCTCTTCCCTGCGGCTGGGCCGCTCCCGTTTGCTCTCTGCGTGCGATGGGGGCCGCGAGCAGGTGCAGGGACTGTGCTCTACCGACGGCGCCGGCTCTGCCCTGCGCGGCTGTTGCTGGTGACGACGCAGGTGGCAAGCAGGTCGCGTGCTCGGCTGCGCGCGGTAGGGCTGCAGGCGAAGGCGGCGTGGTGGCGCGCGCGAGGTGGTTGCGCGACTGCGCGCTGCTTCGCTTCTCTAGCCGGTGGCGGTTCTGCTGCAGCGTCGGTCGGCGATGGTGGCAGCTGGGGCAAGGTCGGCTGTGTGCGAGCAGCGTCGGAGGTTGCGGCGACAGGCAGGCCGCGCGCGAGGCTGCTTGCAGCGGTGGTGAAGCAACGCTGCTTTGCTGCGTCTTGCTGCTACTTCGTGCGACTCCTACGGTCGGCGGCATGGCTGGGCTGCGAACGGCGTGGTGGTCTGGCGGTGGGGCTGAGCGGGAGCGACGGGCTGGACGTGGGTTCTGGCCGCAGGCGGCGGCTGGTGGTGGGTTGGCGGCTAGGGTTGTCCTAGTTGCTAGGGTTTCCAAGCCCGGGCCAGAAATCGGGCTTCTCAGCCCGGAGGCGACCCGCTGTCCTGAAAATTAGGGTTTGGCTGCTGTTTGGGCCAGAAACCCTAATTTGAAGCCCAGTTGTTGTTTATTCAATTCAAATCAGATTTCAAGTCTAACGGAGGCCCAGTTTGAAGATCTGTGTTGGAATTAAATCTTGTAATAGTTAGATTTAATTATTTTCAGTTGTAATCGCATCTGAGGGGCCACGAGAAATTTTATTTGTTTATTTATTTATTTCTCATACTGATGTGATTTATTATGTGCGCACTAGTAAATAATAGGAAAGCATGTTTACTTGCTTTAATTATTTACTTTTATAAGCATGTTGCAATTTAATTTTTGAGCATGTCTTATGTGATTTATTTTATGTTTTAAATTGTGTCTATAAATTCCGGAATCATATTAATTTATGATGGAATTTTGGGTTGACATAATTTATGGCAACATAAAATAATGTGTGCGCATGAAACCTTTAGAATTAAAAATACTAAGCTGGATTTTGGTTCTTTTCTAACCAAGATCATTAGACCTCCACAAATACGACTTCTCATTAGAAGTGGGGCATCTCGAAGCGTAAACGTCTACTCAAGTAGCTTGCGTTAGAGGTGCCTTACCAGTTCTAGTGCGATGAGGTTTCTAAATAAAACATTTAGTTTAAGATGAGAAGTGGGAGCCTCTGAGCAAACGTCTACTCAAGTAGCTTGCATTGAGACAACTTTCACTGATCTAAGATTAAACTAAATGAGATAACAAAGGATGGGAGGGGCATGCAGCATGGGTCCAGTACGTATGCTAAATCACCCTAAACATCCGGAGTTAGGCTTGTGGTTATTCTGGCTTAGATGTTGCCTGGAGCACAACTCATGAATGAGATCCCTGCTCCGGATAGGTAACATGGTCTTGAGATCTCCAATATTAATTTCTTTTGCTTAAGATACCTGGCATGTTAAGAAATTAAAGGACCTATTTTGGTCCGGTTGAGCGTTTGCCGTAAACGTCTACTCAAGTAGCTTGCGGTGAATTAGCTTGGGCAATTGGAGGAAGCAAATTGCATTGTTTTATCTAAAGGTTCTATGCATATTTGTTTCAATTGTTCGTAGTATATGCTTACTTTAATTCGCTTATTAGTTTCCAGATATGTCTATGAACAATGTCATTAATATCCTCGCTCAAAATTCTCTCAATGGTCTGAATTTCCTTGAATGGAAACGTAATTTGGATTATATCCTAGTTGCGAAAGAACACAAGTTTGTCCTTACTGATCCTTGTCCGCCAGTCCCAGCTGCTGATGTTACTGCCGAGCAGCGGCAGTCTTACAATAAGTGGATCAAGTCTAACAATGTAGTGAAATGCTACATGATGACCACTATGAGTAAGGTACTGCAGCTGCAGCATCAGCATTATGATAAGGCCTGTGAGATTATGGATAATCTAACAGCGACTTATGGGGAGACGGACAGAACTGTCAGATTCAATCTCATGAAGGAGATTGTGAGTAAGAAAATGTCTGAAGGCAGTTCAGTGAGAGAGCACGTGGTTGCCATGACTCACCTCATGGATGAACTAACGTTGCATGGTGGTGGTATCGACGCGGAAGCCCAAGTCGATATCATACTAAACTCTCTTCCCAAGTCTTTTGAAAACTTCAGGTTGAATGCTGTGATGAACAAGAAGGAGTATACTCTTAATGAGTTACTCAGTGACTTGATGGCAGCACAGTCCCTGATGGAACCCGAGAAAGCAGTTTTGGTTTCTTCCGGTAGTCGGTCTGCTGCTCCTAATCGAGCAAAATCTAAGAGAACGGCTAGGAATAAAAACAAGAAAACTGCTAGTGGGAACAATGGAGTTTATGCTCCAAAGAAAAAGGCTGGGAAAGTTAAAGGAAAGGGCAAGTGTTACCGCTGTGGCAAGCTAGGACACTGGAAAGCAAATTGTCCAGGTGTTAACACCAATGGACGAGGTACGTCATCATTTACATGTTTAGTATCAGTTTTCTACTCCTTGAGAGTAGTGGTTACTGTGAGTACTAATCATGTTTTGGCTGCGTTGTGCAGAGAATCAAGCTGGTGATAATGCTTGAGAATGACGGGATTACCAACTCCAAGGAAGATGCTAGAGATCGTTCTCAAGCTGTTGGAGTTCTTGCTTCAAGTTTATGATTTAAACTTTGTTTTAGTTCAAGTTTTGGAAGAGATATTGGTTTTGTTTTGATAAACAATTTTTCATCTATTATGGATTATCAGTTATTCAGATAGATTATTTTTCTATCATGCATGAATAACAGTGTTTTCTATTATGGATGATTGTCTCTTCATTACTTGATTACATAAACTGTCAGTGTTCTAAGGTATAATTTAAAGAATCACTATAGAGATAGGTTACGTCAGTCTAAGTAGTTTTAAGTAATTCATGGAATTATGGATTCAATCCAGGTATTCCTAAGAATGGTACTTATGACAACTACTTGGAGGTATAAGATGGTGACCAGGCCTTTTAATAGGCGATTGTATCTCTACGGGTTATTTCGTGTTTGCTCTGGTTTGTGGTTTGAGTCTACTTCCGCAGTTGCCTTAACAAGCATCGATGCTGTAATCATTTAAGATTTGGATATGTTTATCTAGTTCACTACAAGTCCTAGTCTCTTGCTTTAATCAAGAGCGTTCAAGACTAAGGTAGAGAATAAGTTAAACAAGACCGTAAAATCATTATGGTTCATTCATAATGGTGTATCTTAAGTGATGTGCTTTTACAGTATCTGGCAGAGCAAAGGGATTGCATCCCAGTTAACCACACTTATTATTCCTCTGTTGGGATAGTGTAGGTAGAACGAAATAAGACTCTTTAAAGTTTATAAGTTATACCAGTTGTTGCCAAATTTTCGTTTTTGGGAAGAGCGCCAAAAGCAGTTGTGTATTTGCTTAAGCTAGTGTCTTCTAAATCAGTTCTAAATACCCTAGCAGACCTTGACTCTGTCAAAAGGGCAATGATGGGTAATTCGACTGTTAAGCTGATATAGGAAACTGATTGGTTAGAAGAAAGGTTTAAGCTAGTACTGTTTTGTGGGCTATTCCAAGTAAACGAAAAAGATGGTGGTTTTATGTATCCTAGTTACAAGCAAGTTGTATAGGATGAAACCATGAATCCAAATGTGAGATTGTTTTCTAACTTTTTAGAAAAGACAATTCAAATCCATCAGGAAATACCCCGTGGCATATTGAGCATACCTTGGAAGGTATGGTACCAATTGCGCGGTCACCTGTGTAAGGTGGTAAACCACAAATTAATGCACCATTAACTGACAACATAAAAGGAGCAACGTTGCAGTGGGAGGTTGCCTTAACAGGCTTAATGGTACTGGTTCGTGGAAACAGTCTTTGGACTTGTTCCCAACTTAACGAACAACATCGTGCGTATCCCTTAAAGCGCAACGAAACTATTAAGACAAACGATGCAATTTAATGACGTCAAGTCATGGATTCAGAAATGAGTCAGTAAAGGTTATGGTTGTGTATCAGGATCAGTGATTGCCAGATAGCTTACCAGCTATAGGCAACTGATTGATATACAAGTAAAATGCTTGAATGGTAACCTAGTATATTCGATGTCTAGGTTAGTGAGCAAAGGTATGTTTCACAACAAGACCTTCTCACTGGTTGCAACTATTAAACCCATTCGAATTCTTTTAACCATAACAGCGCATATGTATCTAAATATCTAGAAGATAGATGAAGTCATTCGTATTTTATAAACGGGTACCTTGATAAAAGGTGACGACATCTGTATGCGACAACCAGATAAGTTATGTGCAGCATCATGTCTCGAATCCAAGGTAGTTCAAGTATGAACTTAAACGAGCTTCAAGGTCATGTAACAGACATTTCGATATTGTCTATCGAGAATTAGAGTTACATGTACCAGTTATGTGTCAGCGGAAGCGTGGTTTTCCTTGCACATTATGCAGATAGTATTTTCACATTCGGAAACGGTGTGGGGATATTGTCAAGCATAAAGGATGGTTATCCGAACAGTTTCAGAAGTAGGACTTATGAGATTCTGGAACATCTTCTGAATTAAAGTCTTGTGTTGACACAAGAAAAGGATGTTCAGATATCTCAAGTCGCTTAAATTGATTCTGTGGTGAGTCGTTCATAGCAAGAAAGATTGTTGTCTTTCTATAGTGCAGATGAACGAGCTCAGATATCTGCAATGCGATAAGCATGTTAGACAGATATCAATTTAACTCAGGATAGGCATATTGGTTTACAAGTGTGCTATGTGAGTTGAATGGCATCGGATATCCAGGAGGATCATAAGGAAAGAAAGTCGACCTCTAACTATGTGTTGGCCTTGGAGGAGGAGTTATAGGAATCTAACACAGAAGTGTGTTGGGGATTCCAGTATGAAGGCTGAGTTTTTGTCAGCTTCATTAGCTTCGCAAGAAGCAGTATAGCTCCGATGCCATCCTCTAGAGGTGTGTGTTCTGTGTTTGCCTAATTAAATCACAAGGAATTGTGATTATGTTGGTGCAATGACAAACTCAAAGGAACCCAAGACTCACAAGGTGGTGAAACACATAAAAAGTGTGGTATCACATCATACGAAAAATCGTGACAAGAGGTGACGTGAATGCAGTGGGAGTGATTGACAGTATAGACACACTTAATACTTTGGTAAAAGCAATGGTATTATGCTTTAAGTATAAGTGGGAGATTGTTGGGATTATATACTGAAAGCATATATGATTAAGTGTTTTGTACACTGGTCTTCATATATGTTGACGCAACAATACTCGCTGTCTGATAGAACAAACATACAACGAACCATAATATCCTATTATCTCGCCTATAGGGATGATCATATGGTGTGTAGGAGATCACAGAGGATCATATGAATCATTTGACCTAGCGAGATATAAACAGTATCACAGCTAAGACGGTCCCTGGATAGGCTGTCGGTCTAAGCTGCGGCACATCGGTTCATAAGTGGGCTTATCCTAGCCACTTGATGTGTCGGTACATAGTTATGTATTGATGGGATCAACAGTGGGATGTGCCATTCTCATTGACATATGAATGAGCCAGATCCCTAACATACTTCCTATGATCTTAAACCTAACTGAAGGATAAGGGGCACACACAGATTGACCGCACTTTGATTTACCATGGTGGCGAGTCTTACTTGTACTCTTATACCCGTATTTTGGGTGTTGGCAATTTGTGTGTGGCCTGCTTAGTCTGGACGTTTTGGTAAGCATATCCGTTTCAGGATGGTGACATTCCCTGAGGAGCTCACAAGGTTCATTATGCTAAACCCTGCAGGTTGAATTATTTAATTCAGGCATAAGTGAAAAGGAGTGAGTGGTATGACTCAGGAAATAAGAGATTAATTAATTGTGGCTGATTGTCATAAGCCAAATTAATTAATTAATGTCTAAAACCTTAAATATGTGGATCATGTTAGTTTGGTGCAACCCGTTCCTAATAACGTGGTAATAAAGGGGCGAGTCAGCATTGTTACCGTGGTGAAGGTTAAAACAATGTTTTATTAAGTAATTATGTTCTGGGTTGAACAAGGAAGGATTAATTAATAAAGAGGGCCCACTTTATTATTTGCATCTGATCCCTGGTCTGGCCCATTAACTGCTCAGAGCCCATTAGGGTTAGGGTTTCTCAAAACCCTAACACTATATAAGGCCTTCTCTCCATCAGATCAAGTTAGATTTTCAGTATATTGAAAAAGAGGGAGAGAACGGCGGCGGCTATCTGTGGGAGGAATGGATCGATTCCTCCAGATCTCGGATTCAACTTGGTAGATAATCCTCACCAGATTTCCAAGGAGCAAGGGAACAGATCAGAAGATCAGATCTGTAGGAACAACTGTTCATCGCCGGCGTTCAGATTCAGATCCAGATCTCTTTCATCATTATTGGCTCCGATCTAGATCTGTAGATCAAACGGTGAAATCAGGTATTCTCTAGATCCATCCTATGCAATTAATTTTGTAGGAGCATGCATAGGATCGCATGGTTTATTTAATTGAAATTTATTCCTGGTATCCTAAGAATGATCCTTGGCAAGAAATTCATAATGGCAACTCGTGTTGTCCATCGTAGACTCAAACCCTACACCATCTAACATCCTAAAATTGAATTCAGGCGCAGATACCACCTTCGTGCTCGAAATGACCATTGAATCACTTTAGAGAAGACGTATTTCGGTTCGTTCCTCTCCCGAAGTCTCGGGTATTTCATTTAGTGATATTCCAAGTGATTAGGACGTGGACATGAATTGGAGTGTGGAAGCTGCCAAGGGGGTCTTGATGCTCGCTGGAGGCGAATCTATTTTCAAACCGGAGATGTTGAGAGTACCAATAGAAGGACAACTGGATTGGAGGTTTAAGGCAAAGCGAATTGCCAAATGGTGCCCTGCTATCACTGTGAAGGATGAGAAGAACGAAGACCTCATTTCATGGTTAAGGAAATTTGTGTTTTCATTGAAGCCCAAATTGCTGAAGAACTTGAGACCACTTATGTTGCTTAATATTCAGAAGGGTCTTTCGATCTTGATTAGTTAAGGATATAGTTCCAGAGGTGGAGATTCTATGACTATGCCACCCATGAACTACATTATGAAGACCACGCATTAATGCGGGATAGAATGGGTCTAAATTATAGGAGAAGTGAGGAGGAGTGGGAAGATGATTGGATGAATCAGACATCTAAAAGGCAGTATACTGAGAAGCAAGTTGTTGCCCAGCTTCAAAAGCTTAAGGCACTCTAAGAAATCAATGGGATCACTCATTGCCTGCATCTGAGTATGCCGTTGGTGACTCACCCCCGTTCACATAGACGATCAAATCCCCCGCAACAAGAAGGCCAATGGCTGCAGTTGCTGAGTTGCACGCAAAATTAGCTAAATAAAAAACTGCAAGGAAGAGGGCAGAGGATCAGAGGAAGATGATGGAATTCAGGCAGACACTACTGATAACTTTGGATAATATCCCTACTCGGATAGATAGCTTTAAGGCTCTCACTACAATTGCTGAAGAAGAAAAAGCTCAAGATCACAAACCCACTTCAGCTAAGGATGCTGATCTGGCAGCAAATCCCTCTCAGGCGATGACAACTACTGCTGACATCTGAACAAACTCCTATTCTTCATTCGCCCACTAGAGTATTGGTACACTAATGTAAAGACTAATAGCTAGGACAATTCAATCGTTGAGTAATTTTTATCCTATGCAATTATGAAATCTTCATTAACTAACTATGACAAATTAAACTATATGCTTCAATCAAATTATAAATTCACTCAAAATATCCAAACAAACTCACAAATAATAATTGGAAATCACAAATTGATAGAATGCACCAATACAAGAAGAGGATATTTGTATGAACTTTGCAATGAACCAATTAAATGCAAGAATAATGTAAATCGATTTGAATTCTCCTAGTAATGATCCATCCACCCTACACTATCTAACCCCCTTAGTACCGCTAAATTAGACGTAGATGAGATAGGATCTTCAAGCTGTTACGTTACCGAATCAAATCTCACTCCCAATGGTTCATGGATTTAGGACCTACAAGCTATCCCCACACATGGATTGGGTCAAAAATCGTATGCAAACACACTAATGATGACATCTAGACCCGCGTATTGGCTGCAATTTTGACGTCAACAATCAAGCAAATGGTTAGTGCCTACACTACTTGATTACGTACAAGATCTAGTGTGATGCAATTGACTACGAGAAAGTAAACATTCATTCATTCATAGCAATAGATTCAAAACATTGCTCATCCAATATCCAAAAAGGCTTAGCCTCTCATACCTTTTGTTGATTGCAATTCAAATACAAGAGAAAAGGAATCTATTACAATATAAGGTAGAAAAGAGATTTTTCACCAAATGTTGATCTTCGTGGTTGGATCTTCAATTCCCTCTTCAATTTGCATCTAATTGGAGTGATGTTGCATTGATTCTCCCTTGATATGATGTTTGGAGATGTTTTTAGGTTATTTCGAGTGAGTAATCATTTTTTCCCTCTTAGATCTATCTAAATTTTGCCAAAATTCTGAATAAGTTTGAAAAAGTTCTTTCCATTTGCAATTTCACTCCTTATATAGTAAGTTATCAGACCCCGGGTTTGACCAAGCTCACAGAAGATCGACCTAACTGATTTGAAACTGAAAAACTACCAAGACAGCACATACGGGTTCGACTAGTCTCACAGGAGATCGATTGAAATTTGCCTCTGAAATGGCAGGTTCGGTCGATCTCTGTAGGACTCGGTCGAGACGAGCCAGACAAAGGAGATTCTCGACCGAACCCGAAGTTTTCTAGATTAAAATTTGCCTCTAAAATCACCCCTGCTACTCCCTTGCTCACCCGGGTCGATCGTTGCAGCGCTAGAACCTCGGATGGGTCTATTTCCCATCAAAAACTTAGCCAAAATAATGAAATATGCTCAAATATCATCCTACACAACACGAACAACACCAAACATGAAAACAAAGCAAAAACAACAGAAAAACATATGATTTGGGTGTAAAATGGACACAAACAAGCATGCACACACATCGAATAATAGGTCATTTAACACACATATCATAATCCCCCAAACTTGAACCTTTTATTGTCCTCAATCAAAACAAAGCAAAGCAATCATTTTACCTTGTGCAATACCTCATAGCCCATCTTATCTATCTTAGCATGGCCTAGTCAAACGAGATTATCACCTAATTTTGTGACACGGTTAGTGCTAAAGACTCAATCCACTCACATAATGGATAAAAGAACTGAAATGCAGTCCCTTACGTGTTTAGGGACAATTCTCACAAGGGCGAGATTTCATGCTCAATTTCCATAGGCTCATCCATTCTCACCACTATACTACAATGAGCTAGCTCCTAGAATCAGGAAGGTCTTTCTTTTGGTTATAACGTGGTTAACAAAAAGGGTAGGTGGTTTTGGGCCAAAGTAATTAAACTCCTCAATTTCCCAAGAACCCCCCAATTACCTTCTTCGAACAACTAATCCCGAGGCTTTTCTCTTCTACATTATTTCTTCCCATTTTTCTTTTCTTTTCTTTTCTTTTTCACTTTTTCTCATGCCCTTTGCATGTTCATTCATTTTTTTTTCTATTTCTTTCTCTTCTTTATCCTCACAATTTTTTTTTTGTTTTGTTGGTGCTCATTTTTTATTGATTGCACCCTCTTTCCAACTTTTCAACCTTTCAAATTCTAGCCTCATCAATTGGGATTCAATTCAATCTAAAAGAACCAAACAATTCCCAACCCAAGCTCACAACACCGTATTCACCCTCAAACTCTCATTCCCCCAAATATTGTCCTAATCAAATCAAAGAATATTCTCCAATGAGGTTCAATCACGGGAAACAAAGGTAAGAAATGCAAATGATGATCAAATAAAACACCTTATACTTCCGATATGCAGGGTAGGACTAGGAATCGATGGCCTAATATCATTTTCTAGTCACATGCTCATGCTAATAAATCGAGAAAAAATGCAAGTTCTTGATTTCTCGCTTTCAAACTCGCCTCTCAAAATCGAATAAATATGACAATGTCAAGTCTAAATTCTCACGGCTTTTTGTTGAGTCTAATACATTAACCAGACACAAAACTCGGCAATTCAAAAGTTTAACATAGGCACGTTTCGATGTCAAATATTCCGTCCTGTCATATATTAAGGTAAACTTCAAACTTCACTAGCTCATCATGAGTAGATCTCAAGCCTAGTTTGGGTTCATCACTCACACACAATCACACAACACACACAAACAACCAAAAACATCTAAAATGCAATAAAATCTAAATGGGCAAAGAGAACGACAAAATGCATTACCCATCGGTATCCACGATCAAACCGCTTCTCCATTGGCCTTAAGGTACGTACTAAACACAAACACCTCCAATTGAGCATAATTCATTTCAATCATAAGCTCATTTCCACCAATTCACCAATCTCTCTTAAAACACCTCCACAATAACTCCTCAACCAAAATATATGCATTCAAACCAAAAATAATCTCATCCAAACATCTTTCCACCAAACATTCCATTAACCATCACCTAAACAAATCAAACAATGTTCCACTAGCACCTCCAATATTTTCACTATCCATACATCAACATCCAACAAACAAAAATATAGAAAGAATAAACTCATGTATCCAATTAAAAAGATCATCCCACCATTCCGAATCAAATTCAAATTCACATGTAACAAGTCAATCCACATGGGGAAAATACTAGACTAATCATAGCTAAATCATGTAAAAGCAAGGTAGATAGAGTAGGATAGGGATTAGAATAAATTGGAAGTCATCCAAAGCATTTTTGAAACATTTTGACGAATCTTGACCGAACCCAAGATCGAACAAAGTGGGGTTTGATTGATATTTTTCTTTTGTTCCCCTAGTAATTTTGAAATCCTGGTCAATCTCGACCGAACCCAGGGTAGAACTAAATCAAGTTCGACCGATATTTCACAATTAGGGGAAAAAATTTTCAGCCGGGGTGAAATTTCTCTCTGTTCTCTAGCTCCCCTGCTTCTTTTCAACCACATTCTCAGCAATGGGGCGAAATTGCATCCCCCAAACTTCAATTTCTCAACACCCAAACACAATATGCCTGCAAATTCATCACAAAAGATTTTTCATCCCTCTTTGAAACACCATATCTACCTTAATCAACAAAACCAAGCAAACTACGCATTTATTCAAAATCAACATAACTAAAAGCAAATAAACAAAAGAAAGAAAAATTGTTTGGGTTACCTCCCAACAAGCACTTGTTTTAAGTGATTAGCTCGACATTCATACCTTGTCATCCATTATCAAAGATCTTATGGATTTTTAAGATATCTTTCTCTCTTGTTCGGCATTTACTCAGAAGAAACTTGTCAATGGAGATCCTTCCAAGGAGGATTGCATGTCTTGACAAACTTAACTATCAACCAAAATTTTCATTCCATGGGAGAAGCCCTTGAAAACATAATTTTCATTAGGTTTCAATCAGCGGGCACCCGCTCTCAATTGCTGGTCCAAAATCCCAAATTCCACTGCGGAGACAAGGGCGACGGTGGACGGTAAGTTTCGTTGATAATAACTATTTTACGTCGAGTAATTCAACTCACTTTTTTTTGTTTTTGAATTGATCATAATTCCTGAAATTTTAAATTGGATGAGTCGAATTTGTATGAAAAATGACTCTAAAGTATTTTCAATTTTCATATGTGTAAATGCAGGTTTTAATACACAAAGCTGAAACTAGTAAAATCGAAATAATATTTGTTTAATTTTTGGAGTTATGGACGATTCTGAGAGCTTTATGGTAATTGAAATCCATTTTTTTTTATGTGGTCATACAGAGAACAATGATGTATTTTACGACTTCAACACACAAAGACAAGTGGATTTGGCTCTGGTGATTATTATTTTCTTAATGAACTTTAGTTCATTATTTTCACGGTTGATTGAATCAAATTTAACAAGGAGGCCCTTATGGTAATTGAATGACTAGGAGACAGGATCTTTCTAGAAATAATTTAAGTATTAGGATTTTTGTCAAGCAATATCTCAAGATGGTACGTGTTTTCTCATTCCACTAATTATTATGTCTTGTAACCCCTAAACTTTATAGTTCAGAAGTTCAAAAAAATTGTCAATTGTGATGTTTGTTTCTAGTGCTATTATGCAGTCTGGTCTCTATTCTCTCTCATAAATTTATTAGGATCTTGAGATAGTAGCTGGTAATTTGATTTCAGTCAATACTAAGGTGAGAAAATTTTAAAGATGCCAAGTTGTTGGGAACTAGTGTTGGTCCCGGATATCAGGGTATACTTTGGCAGCGGAAAATATCTAAGTTCGTTTCTTGCACTCTGCTGGTTACACAGCTGACTGGGACCTTGTCAGCTGGTAAGTCAACTGGCAGCTGAGTATTCAGCTGACTGGCAACTGGCTGGTCAGCTGATGGCTCAGGACTTAGAAACTTTTAGAGTCGAGTTTGCACAGTTATAAACTGGTTTCAGTTATACTCCAGCACTTGTGTGCTGGGTTTTAAACAAATAAGTAAGCACTGAAAGCAAGTAAATGGCAAGGATATTTATAGTGGTTCGATCAACTGATCTACGTCCACTCTCCAGTCGAAGCACTGGAAATTCACTAGAGTAATCCGGATACAAGATTATCCTACGATCTATCTCCAGCTGGTGAATGCCCCGTCCACCAGTCCACTGGATCAACCGCTCCCGGGTCTTGACCTTCTTCAACTCTTGTCAGCTGGATGGAGTGCGAGCACGTCACTTTAACCTCCACCGGTACCACTGACGACGTGGGTGTTTAGTTCTCCCAAGAACGTATCTGAGTGCGGCAAAAGCCCGTAATAACTCAGGTGCTGGCTGGCACGAGAGCTGCTGTGAACTTCCTCGAGGAGAAAGATCACCAATGAGATCTGAACTTACAAGCTGGAAGCTTGAAGTCTCGTGTTCGAAGGAATCGACACACGGAGTCTGTAACTCACAAGCTGGAAGCTCGGAGTCTCGTGTTCGACGAATAATCGACACACGGAATAGCTTTAAGAAAAGCCTCGAAAATATCTGCTAGATCTTGCTGGATAATTTCGGAGATAGCGAGAGGAAGGAGAGGAACTTCTGAATGTTGACGGTCCCGACGTATTTATAGACGCAGGAGCTCGATTCAAATCTCCTAGCCGTTTGGACACGTCCGGAAAAGGTCTCAGACCTAGGGTGTCCTTCTGCGGCGGCAGGTAGGCTTTTCCGGAAAGCGCCATGCCTTTGACCGCTTTTTCTGACACAGATCTCTTTGTGTCAGAACGGCTCTTCGTCAGTACGAGGATCGCGACTGGCGTCTTGTGTCTGATGGACTTTAAGTTATCCTAACTTAAAGTCGTCCTTTGTCAGTCGGTTCCTCAGACGGATCATCTTTCTGTCTCTCTAGCGCTGGGAGTCTCTAACTGGTAACATCTTGACTGGCAGATCGTGCTGGTGATCTTGTGCTGGCAGTCCCTGCAGGTGACTGGTGCTGGCACAATCTAAGTCTACCAAATATCAGGATGTTTTCTTTCTCGGACTCTCCCACGACTGGTGAGGTCACCGCTGGTGAATAGTGTCAGCAGGACACGTATTCCGCTGGTGAGGTTTGTCAGCCGCCTGCTGATGAAAACCTACCCAACTGGTGAACAGTAGCCAGTCAGTAGCACCTCTCGTGCTGGTGAGATTCGTCAGCCGCCTGCTGATGAAATCCCTTCCAACTGGTGAACAGTATCCAGCACGAGTTTTGATCAGCTGCGACTTACAACTCAAAGACCTATACAGGACTTTACATTTAAGACTAGATCTACAGCTGACTCGAGACAACTGACGCTGGTAGGACTTGGGATTTGATGCACCAAAACTATAATCTATACAATTTTCCTAACAACTAGCATCTTTGATGATGATATCTGACATGTATTTCTATTATTTTTGTGTCTGTTTCTTTTATTTCATATCTTTTTAGCTGTACATTTGAATCATCATTACCAAGAACTTATAATGTAGAGGATATTATTTCTAAACTACAAAAATTTAGCATAAAAAGGAGTGGCTGATTATCCATTGTCCTAGATACATTAGATTCATTTGACTAAAATCACAAGGTAAACATATCTAGGTGCATGGATAATGGTATGTATAAGGTTGACCCAACCAAGACAAATTTGGCAACAAAACAAATGCAAAAAAAATAAAGGACTTATGAATGAAGTATATCTTGTTATAGTCACTTTAAGCTTGCTTTAGTCCTCTCTTTGGATCACCACCAGCATTTACATGGATCATATTACAATATTCATGATGCATCTTGGAGATTATCATGCACTACTAAACTACATGATTTTATGTTTATTTCCAATTTGCTTATTTTATTTGGAGTTGCCTTAGGATCTTTCATTGTAAAACCTGAACCACGTGTCTATAGTGTTAAGAAGATCTACATGAAATTGATGTTTGGCACATTTTGGACCTGGTTGCTTTTGTTTAGTTTTATGATTCGACTATGTCTTTCTTTACGTATATTGCATATCAAATTCAAAATTATGATACAGGGAAACATAAGTATTTATGAATTATGTCATGTTTTTGCAATTGTGGTTGGTATTTTACATTCGTGAAAGACTTTGTATATTTAACATTTGTCACATTGTTGGACATCTAAGCAAATGGTAAATCCCAGTAAAACATATGTCAAGTTCTCGGCTACACTTATGAGTTCTAATGTAATAACGATTCCTCATTATTGGTATGCCTTTATTATTTCTATCCATAATATTTACTGCAGAGCTATTCAAGGCATAGAGTTTGTGTTTGGAGGTGGATAAAATGTTCTATCACATGGAGACTTGATATCAAGTATAGCTGGCATGCCATATTCCTTCGATGTGTGAATGACGAAGATATTTGCAGTACAATTATGGAGAGAATGATCGGAGATGTTTGTTGGTCGTTAGTTGTAGCTTCAATACATTCTTTTGAGTATTAGCTACTCTTTTAGTAAAGTTTAATATTTTTATAGCATGATGAACAACTAATGAAATTAGTTGGATACTTTGTTAAAAATATTTATGAGATCGATAAATGTAGTTTCTCAATATGTTGCTTAAAATTTATTTGTTTAATTATAAATTTTGTTTATTGGTGTTGACAGTGAATTGGTATACAAAATATGTATCCGGTTAATATAATTATTATATGACTTTTTTATGCTTGTAAACAAGCTTTTCCTAACAGGAAAGAAAGAATGCTTAAGTATCTTTACTCACAATATATGGTGTTGGCAAAAATAATTTAATCCAACATATTAATACGTGAAGTGAAATGTCTTTACTCACAGTGGAAGATTGTAACTTTAAATTTGTTTTCCCAACATATAAAAATGTCATAATATGTTAACTATTTTGACACCATTACTGTCGTTATAAGACTCCAACCTATAGTGACACTTCTTTGGAAAACATTATGTAATAGTGTCAGCATAGTAACATGTGTCACAATAGATTTTATTTAGTGACAGGTAATCCTGTTAGGACAATCATATTTTGTAGTAGTGATATGTTTGAAAAAGTTCTTCCCATTTGCGATTTCACTCCTTATATAGTAAGTTATCAGACCCCGGGTTTGACCCAGCTCACAGAAGATCGACCGAACTGATTTGAAACTAAAAAATTGCCAAGGCAGCACGTACAATTTCGACCGGTGTCACAGGAGATTGACCAAAATTTGCATCTGAAATGGCAGGATCGATCGATCTCTACAGGGTTCGGTCGAGACGAGTTGGGCGGAGGAGATTCTTGACCAAACCTGAAGTTGTTCGGACCAAAATTTGCCTCTAAAATTACCCTTGATGCTCCCCTGCTCATCCGGGTCGATCTCTGCAGTGCTAAAACCTCGGATGGGTCGATTTTCCACAAACTTAGCCAAAAATCATTAAATATGCTCAAATATCATCCTACCCAACACGAACAACACCAAACATGAAAACAAAGCAAAAACATATGATATGGGTGTAAAATGGACACAAACAAGCATGCACACACATCGAATAATAGGTTATTTAACTCACATATCAACATCCCTACCACCTCTAGTCAAATGGTGATATCTCTGGAGCCCCCAGCAATGACAGTTGAGCCTCTGAGCTCTAATACCCTTACAAAGATCTCTAGATGTTCATGCATGTTGTGGTAGAGAAGAAAGTTAAAGAGCAGGTTGTGCCTATAGTGCAAGCTGAAGTGCGAACTTAAGTGGGCGAGGCAAAGGCAGAACTTTGCCAGACTCTGTAGGATAATTTCGAAACCTTCTCCACCGACCTTTTGGTTGCCATCAAAGAGGGGGGAAGAGAAAAGGTTACCACCAGAAGCAGAGCGATAGAAGGAAGAAGAAGAAAGGATAAGGCGCCTGGAAGCATGCAGAAAGCTTGAGGAAGATTAGAAAAGCAACAAGAGGAGGAAGAGAAGGAGCAATAAAGAAAGAAACAAGAAAGGGAGAGGATCAGAAAGGAAGAGCGAGAAGCTCTGGTGGACAACTTCATGAAGGTAACAACCAAGACTCTCAGGAAACCGAAGAAACCCACCAGCTCCACATGTGCTAAAGATGCTGATTCAGACTCCTCTACAAGTAAGAAGTAATCCTTCTATCTCTTACAGTCTTCATGTAAAACTTTTGGATTTGGGTGTTTGTTTCCTATACACTATCACCAAAATTTTAATGGAAACTAACCCAGGTTGATAACAACATCTCATTGTCCAACTCTAAATTTATTTTTCTATAGCTATAGTTACACATTCAGTGTAATCAGCAAATTTCTTGGACTGTTTGAGTGAATGTGATATGTTCCTGAGTGTTGCTCTATATTGTGTGTGAATGCGCTTTATGCCTATTTGATTGCTGAATTCAAAGCCATTTAATTGAATAAAACATTCTTAATCGAGCAATACCCTTTATATCTTGAGGGGGAACATTTCTAAATGATACTAGGTCTAATGGAGTTGATATGCTGAGATAGTATTGCTAGGAATATTTTGTAATCTCAGTAATCAGTTTTCTCGTGATTAGTAAGTTAGAATTAGGGATTTGATCCCACAAAAAAGGGGAAATTTGTTAGGAATATTGTTAGAAATATTATAATCCCCTTGATCATAATTGTATGCATTATAATTTTGGTACATCAAAGCTTAGTTTATCTAGTTTCTAGCAACTTGAATCGTGTCAAAATCCTAATGTCCTGTATAGGATAATCATATTCCAGTTGCAATAGAACTAGAATAAATCACTAAAGTTTGCTGAAGAAATCAGCAAATCGAAAGAAGAATGTTGGAAGATACAAGCAAACAAGAAGAATCTCAGCAGGATCGCTGAGATATAAGGAGACGACCAACTGCCTAGCAAATGCATATTAGCAATCAACAATCTGTACGGAGTCGTGAAACAGAAGGATCTTGAATCACAAAGTTTATGGAAACTCTTTGAATCAAAAGAAAGGATAATCTACAGACAAAAGGAGGGTTTCCAGGCTTAAACTCAAAGATCCTTTCTAACAAAGTCAGCTAAAATAAAGAGAACGCCAATCAGAGATGAAGGAGATCTGAAGAGTCTCCGCACTTCTCAGAAAAAGAAAGGAGATTGGCGAGCATACATCCAGTGTCTAACAGAGAAGATTTAAACGGAACGTTTGAATCTTCATTTATAAATTGAGAATTTCGTGAAGAGACAAAAAGTTCGACAATTCAAATATTCATAAGCTCATGCGAGATCTCATCTATCGAATTAAAAATCAATTCATTCATTAATCGAGGCATTGTAAAAGCTTTCGAGTTCAGCTCGAGACCTTTGAAGTTCTCTTCTATGGTTATATTTGGGATTCATTTTATCCTAGAAAGAATCTAGCAATCACCTTGATTCACAAGGCTGATTATCACGGTCTTTTACCGCAAGAGAAAGGTTCCGGGAAGAACTATATAATTCCCAATGATTGTAACATGCTTGGATATTAGAAGTCTCAATAGTAACTAGTAGTAACTTTTGCGCGAATAGAGTGCATAGATTCAATAAATTTTATTCTTATGAGGTGTTTGTTTGTTTGTCAAATAAATTTCATATCATGTTTTGGCGCTGTTGTCGGGGACTCTTTAGTAGGTCGCAATTTGCTATTGGTGAAATTTTTATTTTCGTAGTCCAAGTATGTTTGTTTTTGTTTGATAGTGATTGTTTTGTTTTGGCTTAGGTGTTGCAAGATCGCGAGGTCACAATATTGGGAATTAGAAGAGCAAAAGAGGCGATGAGAGCTTGAAGAAGTTGAAGTAGACATGGAGAACCAACCAACAGTGACTGTGGAGATTTTTGCCGAATTGCAGAGGCAATTCCATGAGATAAGAGCTATCATGAATTTGAGACAGAAACTGTGAAAGCCACTCAAAAATCTATTTGAGAAGATGTCGGAAAATAGCTACCTATGGCTGGAAGAGAGAAGAAATTACGGTATGGTAAAGTCGGTAGAAGAATCTTATGAGAATGAGTCATTGAGGAGCAAATTGGTTTTAATGCAAAAGTAAATGGACTTTCTTAAGAAGGTGAGTGGGAGATATGAAGAAGCAAGCTTTATAAAGAAGGATGAAAGAATCCCCGTGGAAGTTGAGTTTATTAATCAATGATATGGAGATTGATGGGGGAATTTTAACTTCCGAAATAACATGTACTATCCCTAAAGTAATAGCTACTATTCAGATAATCCATATGCTAGCTCAAACCATACATGGAACCCATCCAAGAGATCTAATAGTTATGATAAATGGGGTGGCAGTGGTAATGTAGGATATAGAAAAGAGAGAACATCTCGGGAAGTATTGGAGAAGAAACTTGAAAATAACGACGGGATGTTTATGGAGATACGAATGTAATTTTCCACCATTGTGAAACATGTGAGTGGGAAACACCAAATGAAAAAATTTCCAACACGGAAATATACCTAAAGAAGAGTTTTGATGTGATGGATCAAAGTATGGATGATGATATGGAGGAAAAGAAAAAGATAGAGTAAGAAAATGAAAAAGAGATAGTGGAATCCCTAGAAGAAGTACCGAAAAAAGCAGGTGAAGTTTTACATCAAGAAAAGGAGGAGAATGAAGCCACCAAGGAGTCAGTGCTAATCTCGAAATATACGAAGAAGGGAGATAGTGAGATGATTTCACCAGAAGAAATTTAAGAATTACCGGCACTAGCAATTCTTCTGGAGGATGAGATGTTGGTATTAAATAAGGATTGTGAAGGAAAGTTAGTGAATCCAAATGAGGTAGAGTAGAAGAATGAGTTAGCTATTGTTGTTGCAAGAGTAGTTGAGGTGAATGAGAATAAGGAAAAAATGTGTGAAGTGTATAAGCATGTGCATGTCTTTGACGCAATACATAAGCTTGATGAAGGACTTGAGGAGAATTTTGTATTGGAGAGTAGTTTGGATGACGCCTCAAAGATCACTTCGAAAAAGGAGCCACCACTCTTGCAATAAGAGTTTTTCAAGATGTTGAAACCTCCTTGGAAGGATAAGAGGGGTGTAAGGAGAATCTCCATGAATAAGTAGTTTTCGAGTAAGGTCCGATCGCTAGAAAAAGGTATATTCAAAGTTCACAAGGTTTTCGACAATGGATGAACATGGTAAGGTCGTCTAGCTAACTATGTAAGCCGAAGCGCTTATTGGGATGCAACCCATTTTTATTTTTTTATTACTTTATCGATTGTTAGTGCATTTTTAGTTTTTGCTATGTCTTTATATTTGTTTAGATAGAATAAGTTGAATTCGTGTGTTGCGTGAGTATGTAGAGATTTTGATCAATGTGGGAGATGAATTTAATATGTTTGTTGCATTGTGTAGGCAAGAATATGTTCATGAATTGTAGATGAGATTTCCCTACCGCCGCCGCCATGATTTCTCTCCACCCCAGCAGGAGGATTGATGTTCTACAGCCAGCCTTTCTTTCAAACTTAGTTCCTTTAAGCTAAGTTTTTGGAGATGTGAACAGTTGTCGGTTATTCCTCTACTCTATCTACTATGTCTTTAGACTAGCTATGTTTACTGTTTTCCCCGATGTTGAATTTAAATAGTGAATTTTGATTTGATAGTATGAGATTTGGATTAGGATGTTTGATGTTGAATGGTTTTAAGTTCTTTATCATGTGATGGTATTGGATTTGGATGGATGGTAATGTTGTGGAGTGTTCATTGTTATATTTGCTGAGATGTTGGAATTGTTTTGGACGTGTGTTGATCTTGAGTTGGATGAATTGTGATATTCATTGTTATATAATCTTGTAAATTGGTTGGTGAATGTTTGAGATATGAAGATGGTGAGCTTACATTGTGAGAGTAGATTGGAAGTAGTTATATTGTGGTAGTAAGAGATGTATGTTGAAAAATTTTATGCTTAATGAGGTTGTGTGATGTGTTAGTAGGTACAAATAAGGCCAATGGGAGCGGTTTGATTGACTAGATGCCGATGGGTAACAATTTATAACGCTTACTTGATGAGTTCATATTTTCACTCATTATTGGTTTGATTTATCCTTGTTTTTAATTTCATTTAAGTTTATTTAAGTTTTTTTTATTTCATGAATCACTCTAGGAGGGTATTGCGCTTGTAGTGGTGTATTTTTTCAGGTTTGAGGTCGAATTTACCAAAACTCCGTACTGAAAGCAATGCATGTTCAAAGAAACAGACACGACTTCTTCCAGACTTGAAATTTGAGCTAATGGAGCATGTAAATCGAAAGAACTTTGAATTAGCTTTCCAATGCAACTGGAATCAGGTCAATCGGAGTTCGGGAGAAAAAGTTATGGCCAAAATCATGAGAATACACAAAAATCGATCGACGCAGCCAGAGATCGGTTGACATGAATTTGCATCGATCAACTTGAATATTTTTGACGAGTTTCTGTAAGATTTCACGAATATTTGGCGAGATTTAGCCAAGATTGAAAAGATATATCATATTGGAAGCCCTGAAGACTCACGATTAAAGATATATTCATTACAGAACATGGAGATATAGATATGCATCGAATCTAATCCTATCTCCTATAGAATTCAGTCTTGTAAAGCCCATACAAACACTATAAATACCCCTCTAGACTAGTTTATTCAGTAGACTTCACTCCCTATATGAACATTAATTCATATATCCTTCTCAATCTCAATTTATGTACTTAGAGTTTTAGTATTTATATTTATGCATTTTTTTAATTTTTCTGTTTTTATTTTTAATGCAAGTTTATTTTAGTTTAATTATGTCTTTTATTTTCCTTATGTCTAGCTAAATTCCTAGCAGGTTCTAAGGTTCGAATATTATTTTGAATGCATGTTTATGATTAATTATTCGGGTTCATGATTCCTGTGTTTATTTTATAATTCTAGATTAATTTAAGGACCGAGAGGTGACGATTAATTTAGATGTCTAGCTATTAATAGAAGGACCGAGAGGTGAATATTGATAGTAGGATTAAGAATGCATGATATACTCTAGACTGTCCAGCTGAGATGTATTAGACTGTCGGAATTGAACTGGTTTGCTTATGAGATTGACTAATTTGGTGTTCTTGAGACCGAGAGAAGATAATCACTAGTTAGTAATCTAGATTATATTTTCCCGACCCAGGAAATATATCATAATTGCAGTATTCCACTTGTTCACTTGATTAGTACTTACATTTTATCCATAATAAGATTTCTGCCTTAAGATCTGTGTTTTACTTTATTTGATTTAAGTCTTAATTTTATTTTCTCCTAGTTTAATAATCAAAATTTGTTTCTAAATTACTCAAACAATTAATCTGAAACTGTGTTTTAGTACATTGGACTATTTCGCATTTCTTTTCTCTGTGGATTTGACAATGGAGTATAAAATTATTTCAACACTATCCTATAATTAATCTGTTAGAAATAGCAATGATCATTACAGATGCCATTTAGTTTCATTAGATAATTTTATGTTTATTATACTAGGTTTAGTTATATGTTTGCATGCTTGTTTGTGTGTATGTTTGCCCAACTTTGACTTGAGATTTACTTATGATGAACTCGTGGAGTTTGATTTTTACTTGAGTCAATGTTATGGCAGAATCATTAATATTAAGGCTGTTGAGATTGAGCTTTTGAATTGCTATAGTTTATGCGTGTTAATCTTTGAGACTTGACAAGAGCTGTGAGATTTGAGCCATGATATTGTCATATTCGCTTGTAAGTGGCAGAATTTATAGTGAGATATCTAGAACTTGCATTAGTTCTCTAGCTATTTTTGCATGAGCTTTTCACTAAAAGATGATATTAGGCCATCAATTCCTAGTTCCTACCTTGCACATTGGGGTATAAGGTGTTTTGTTGATGGTTATTTACCTCTTCCATTGTTCCCCGTGATTGAGGTTATTGTGGAGATTCGTTTGATATATGTTTAGGAACATGTTTAGGGGTGTGATAATTGAGGGTGAATACGGATGTTGTGAGATGGGATGATGGGAATTGGTTGATTTGGTTTGAATAAGAATCCCATTTGAAAGGCATCAAAGAAAAATGAAAAAAGATCATGTGTTGAAAAGAAAAAAAACAAAAAGAAGGAAGAAAAGAGAAGGATGATGCAACCAAGAAAATGAGCACCAACAACAAAAAAAAAAAATTAAGTGCTTGAAAAAAAAGCTAAAGAAAGAAAGAAAATCTACTTGAATGCCTTGGGATTGGTTGATGAGGAACACTTGTTTGGGGATTACGGGATTTCTTTGGAGGAGAGTCACTCTAGCCCAAAACAACCCACCATTAGTCAACCATGTTATCACCAAAATATAGACCTTCTTGATTCTAGAATTATGTATGTTGTAGTATAGTGGTGAGATAAGATGCAAACCTATGGAAATAGAACTTGACATCTTGTGAATGAGTGATCTGTGTGTAAACATGAAAGGGAGTGTGCTTTCTTGTTTCATCCACTTTGTTGAGAGGTTTTAGTCTCTTGTGTCAACCAATGCACAAATAAAGGTGATAATCTTGCTTGATTGAGACATGTCGATGCTGATTTGATGAGCCATGAGGAATTGCACTAGTGAAGCGAGGCTATTGTGTGTTTTGATTAAGGACAATCAAAGGTTCACGTTTTGGGGTTATGATATGTGTGAAATGTATACTTTTTGTATGCTTGTTTGTGCTATATTGTGGTCATTTCATATGTATTTCAACCACATATCATATATTTTCGATAGATTTGATGCTACTTTTTGGTATTGGAGAGCTGGATGTGTGTAGGGTTGAAATTGAGCATAAAACAACAAGTTTGAGTCATTTTGCTAGGCATTTCGGCCCAAATGGAGGTATGTGAAGATTTGTTTTTGACCTAAATGGAGTGCAAAGGGCTAGAAATTTGAAACAAAGCCAAATTTTGACCTATACAGTTTGGGATTTCGGCCCAAATGGAGTAGCTCCGAATCAAGTGTAGAACAATGGGAAATTTTGACCAAAATCTCTATAGTTTCCATCAAAATTCACACTTAGGCAAAATTCTAAAAGTCAGACAGAGGAAAATTCCATCCAAAATCTGCATGCATTTGGTCAAAATCAAATGGGAATCTCAAAAATCTAATCAGGGGACAATTTCAGGCGAAATCAGATCCATTTCAGCCAAAAGGCAGGCTCGGGAACTAAATATAAAATGATGGAAAATAGAATGTTCTAGACTTTTAGCAGTTCTTTCATTCAAAACACTTCCAACTTCTTCTCAACTCAATTGTGGACGTAATCAAGAGCCAAATCTACCTAATTTGAGAGGAATTAAAGAAAAACTTGAAGATCAAGGCATAGGATTCAACAATTGGGGAAATCCATCTATCATTTCTTACTTTGTAATGGAATTTTCAACTTTTGTAATTCAATTTGAACAAGTACAAGGTATGAGTGTCTAATTCTCTTTAGGATATTGGATCAAATCATGTGATCGATGTTTTGGTTTAATTGAATGCTTGCTTACTTCTCAATTGACGTTTTCCTTAGTCTTGAGCTTCATTCCATTCAAGCATTGTAGGTTAGAGCCAAGTGTATGATAGATTGACGAATAGGTTGTAGCCATCACCCAGGCATAGTCCTCTTGAAAATTTTGATGCATATAAGCAGTGATCAAATCTAGAAAGAAGTGAATGCTCATAGGTAATTAATCTGCATTCTATTGGGAGTGATTTAGGTTTAGACAACGTAGAGTTTGATAAACCTAATTCATCTACAAGTTTTCTAGCCGGTGCAGAAGGGGTAAATCACTATCGGGTGGATTGATCAACTCTTTTGAGATTAAAATTGGTTTGCCTAGATTAAATTGTCCATAAGCATGTCCATTACACTATTCTTTCCGATATCTAGTATCCTGATATTGATCATTTCCTTTGAGTGCTTTCTTGTTGTTGAATTGTTTGAGATTATGATTAGTTGGTTGTTGTTGTTGTTTGATTTATAGTTGAATTAAAATTGATTGCATTGTTGATTGATAACGTGTTTTACAACACGTTATACCACAAATGTACAAACCATTGTAGAAGGCAAGTAATAAAAATATCGAACACAAGGATTGCAGACGCGAAATATAATTAAGCACTCTAACATAGATATCTTACTACTATATAGAGACTTTGATAAAAAGATTAGTTTATTAAACTAGGCGATTTTGAAAGTAAATAATTAGAAGGAAACAACAGGTTTATTTAGAAAATATGGAGAAAACAAGATTCCAGGATTATCCACTTTCCTTTGAGTGCTTTCTTGTTGTTGAATTGTTTGAGATTATGATTAGTTGGTTGTTGTCGTTGTTTGATTTATAGTTGATTTAAAATTGATTGCATTGTTGATTGATAACATGTTTAACAACACGTTATTCTGCAAATGTACAAACCATTGTACAAGGCAAGTAATAAAAATATCGAACACAAGGATTGCAGGCTCGAAATATAATTAAGCACTCTAACATAGATATCTTACTACTATCTAGAGACTTTGATAAAAAGATTGGTTTATTAAACTAGGCGATTTTGAAAGTAAATAATTAGACGGTAACAACAGGTTTATTTAGAAAATATGGAGAAAACAGGATTCCAGGATTATCCACTATAATTAATAATTATGCAAAATATTTATTAAATCCAATTATAATTTAATTTCCAAACACATGGGTTAATCACGATTGCGTTATCAAGCGATTCACTCGAACCTTAAACCATAACATGGAAATAAAATTCCTAAAGACTCCTCTCGGATGCGCAAAAAGAATTTCACTCTTGATAAAAAAACCTCAGATTTCTAAACCTTTCAATAAATCAAATTCCTCTCAGATATTCAATTTATCAAATCTAATTATCCTGCAACCTATTGATAAACTTGATCCTCTCAGTTTAAGAAATATCAATTAATTTGCCTTCAATGGTCAATATCAAGTAAATAATCAAAACCAAGGATAAAAGAATGCGAATGATAAAGGAAAATCGAATAAAACAAACTATTGCTTAAAATTCATCTTAGGTTCAAACCGTAGAATCCAAATTGGATGTAGCCAGACATGCTAAATTCCATCAATAAAGAGAGAAATATACAAAGATAAAGAAAATATAAAACCAAATAAGCATAGTCTTCAATCTTGGTTCTTCAATCTTTGTATTTTGAATTCTTCCTTCATTCTTCGTTCTCTCCAAATTCTAAAACTCTAAAATAATAAACGACTAATGCTAATAAATCTTTGGAACCATCTATTTATATCTATCTTGTACAAATCCAAAACGATATGAAAAATACATTAATTTTCGGGCATAAAAACACGAACGGTGACCAGTAAGATGGAGATGGCGACCACCATCTGTGCAAGTCAATCACCAAGTTGGTGCCGACAATTACAAACTCGGCGACCCATCTGCAAACTCGATGATTGCCGAGTTCATATTTTGGGTTGCCGTTTCCATCATGAGAGGAAATTACAGTTTTCATCGACCTTTTCTTGCTTCATCCTCTTCCCGATGCAAACGAACATCAATTGGCACCATTACACTCAGTTATATCCTATAAACAACTTGATTGTGCGTGAATCCTACATATACAACCCAAAACCAAACCAAACGTATTATTTCATAGAAAAATATGAATCAAGCACAAAAATATCACTAAACGATCCAATCTAAGGCTAATTTCCATCAAATTCACAATAGTAAATGCACAAATTGAGTGTTAATCAACCCCCCAAACTTAAAATTTTGTTCGTCCTCGAACAATATGGAGAAAAAATTAAAGAAACATAATAAACACGATGGGTGCATTTATTGATCAATAATTATTTCAGACACAAAGGGGATTGTGATTCCCGCACCAACAATCATAGCAATAATCAATACAGCACAACAATTGACGGTTTCAATCTTGACCTCTAGGAATCTACTTCTCATAGGATAGTGTATCACTCAAATTTCACTTAAATTGTAAGACAGGCTAGTGTATACTCTCAAATGTCAACTGTAAAACTTCCTTACCATAGGCTTGCTTATTGTCTAAACTCACCACTGACTTTGGGGATGTTAGAACAAAGATCAAGAAGGTCTTTAATTAATGATCGAATGGAGGCACATTGGTAAAAGGTATGTAATATTTGGCTAAGTGACTAAACATACTCATCCTTATAACTACATTCACTCAAATGTCTCCTTATCACATACCACACTTATTTGTTTACTTACTTACTTAAATAATATACACACTCTTTTTTATGTATATGTACATAGATATACTAGAGCGTAAATAAAATGAGTCATCTTGCAATTTGTTAGACTTTTCACTACTACCCCCCTTTTTATGTATATATGAATATGAATAAATATATTGTCCAACACAAGGATTTGGACTATGTATTGTCGATCATTACTACAATCTTGCACCTACCAGTAACAGATACCCATATATCTCCATCCAAACTTCCTATCATTCGGTTCACAAGTAAAAGGTTTATAGGCTCAACGGGTTAGCAAGGAATTATGTAACAGGTTAGTGTTTGGGTATTAATGAGGCTCATGAAACGACGGCCTAAGATCATTACTAAATTCATGGCATTCCTCTACAGTTTTAAGACAGAAACCAAAGCAAGTTCTAGAGGTAAAGTGCACAGTGACATACTCTCACAAACGAACGCAAGCTCAAATTCTCATAGGCTAACATATCCTAGAGGCCAAAATAAATTCCACAAAACTATGCACCTCATCAATTCATATGGCAAATCATCAATGCAACTTTCACAAGAAAGAAAAATATGTCATCATTAACATTGATCAATAACTGCAAATATAACCCATCAACCAACTTTTTAATGTCCAGTACAATGCCTCAAGATAATAAGGTTTCCAATGCAGACCAACTAAAAAGGAAATAAAGTAGTAAAACAGTACTGACTAAACTAATACAGTAGGTTCAAATTAATATAAGGAGTGCACATCTCAAATAAGAAAATAAAATATACAGTAAAAAGGGTAGAAACACACATCGCTGATCACATCACCCTCCCACAAATTTATTCGATGCGAAGGAAAGAATAAGTTTGCGGGGAAAAATTTCACGGAGATATGCGTGAGACCTCATCAACTCCACACTACGGTGGTGGCCAGTACTGTAGGAAGCAAGCCATGAACTGGCGCATCTGCTCCTCGGCCTCCTGCTGTCGCTGCTCATCTGCAAAGGACCTCCTGTGGGTCCATTCTTGGAACAGCTCCTCCTCGGAAGATCTCCGGTGGAGCCACTCCTGGTGCTGCTCCTCCTCAAAAGAGCGGCGCTCAACAGCATCCGAGGTCTGCGCCTTGGCTAGGGCCTGCAGTTGTGCACCCCAATCTCCCCATTGCTGCTCCAGGGTGCCCGATCTCTCCTCGAATGCCACATTGTGGGTGCGTCACTCATGGAATGCAGATAACTCACCATGAGTCATGCGAGACGATTGACCCTAGGTATCATCCATAGGTGGCTGCTCCATGGTGGGCGGCTGCATGGGAGGCTGCTCTCTATCCTCCTCGACCTCAGTATCCTGCTCGTCTATATCCTACTCATCTCTATCAAGCCGGTGAGGCCCACCATGCTTTGCCTCGGCAGTAAAGACTGATGCTATGTGCGTAGGAGTGTCCAGACGCTAGTTGTTGTGGAAGCACTGAACCCCTACATTAGTAAGCACGAGGCATTAGTAAGCTCGGGGTTCAGCAACAGAAAGTGGGGGAGCACGCGCTGGCGAAAGTAAAAGGGGGAGTGGCCGGTGGTGAGGAATCGTAGATTGGCCAACCGTTGCAAAGTAATCAATTCAGTCGGCTCAAGCCGTAGATGAGCCGTAGAGATCCCCATCGATAGCAAGATATGTGTCCCGAGGACTCGATGCAAATCACCCCCCGGGTCGCCATGACGACTCTTCAGGCCTGCTGTAGAAATAAGGCACTGAAGTTTAGGTGTTGCCGGTGCAGCATGCAAGTACATCACAAGTAGCTCCACATCTTGAACGGAGTTGTTATCCTTCTTGGAAAAAATAGTGTGCGCTAGGATATGTTGGATGATCCGAAAGACAGGGTTCCGGATCATGGTGGCCTAGGAAGTCCTGATGCGGTGTAGAAGTAACACTTAATCAAGTTAGATTTTCAATCCAAGGTCTTTCTAATTCGCCCTATAGACTACCATTTACTTGGTTAGAAGTTTATAGCTAGGAAAAGATTTCGTCGTTGATTGTCAATTAACTAGGAAAAATCATAACAAACTAAACATACATGAAGTAAAGCTCAATTCCAACCATGTTCAAATATAAATTGAATAATCGAATCAAACAATTCTCTCAACTTAGGTTGATAGAGTATCAAGTGCAACAATGAGACAAGTGTGAGTGTTGTGTGAATGTCTAAAATGTTCAATTGAGATCAAATCGTGTTGTAAACCTATTTAATTCCTAGAAGATTGAGCAATCCACCCTCAATTGGTTAACCCCTTGTCACGACGAGCTAACTGTTGATGAAATAAGAACTCTCAAACAATCACGTTATCGAATCCTAGACCACTCCTTCTAGAACGTAAAGTATCGCCCACACAGGGATTGGATCTAGAATCGTATGAATCTACACTATTCGCGACAATTCCACCCGCGTGTTGGCTGTAATGTTCACATCAAATACCTCCTAGGTTGGCTATTACCTACACCTAGGTGGTAAGGATTAAGATCTAGTGCAATTCAAGCTCTTAAAGGAAAGTAAACAATCAACATTCAATCTCAATTTCACAAATCATCCATTCAAACAACACTCACAAAAAGGTTTAGCTCCTCATACCTTCAATTTCGTTCAATACATAGAAAGACTAAGAGAATCCATTACAAATTGAAGGTAAAATGTAGATCTTCCTCAATTGTATTCCTTGTACTCAATCTACCCCTTGGTCTTCCTTGATCTTCAACAAATATGGAGGAATGTGTCCTTGATCTCCTTGAATGTGGATGGGAAGTGAATGGAAAGATGGATTTGGAGAGAATTTCCCTAGTGGTTATTTGAAATTTTGGCAAAAGTTGTCTTCCAACACAAAAATCCCCCTTTTATTGACGAGCAAACAGGGCCTTGGCTCGAGCCTCATACGGCTCGCCTGGGATGGCTCGATAACTGCCAAAAACCATCAGAATCTCAATCTAGCTCAGCCAAGCCAGATTGGCTCGACCGAGCCTGCCCTTTATTGGCAGTTGTTCGGCCGATCCTACATCGCTCAGCCGAGCGAGCCCTCTGCTCCATATGGCTCGACCGAGCCAGGATCAGCTCGGCCGAGCCTGGCCTCTAAACTCCAGAAAATTCCCTTCTTTGCTCCGCTCGGGCGAGCCTATCCTCCTTTCACTCCAAACTCAGACGATTTGCCTCCAAAACTCAACCAAAAGTGTTGTTTTATGCTCAAAACTCACTTACACCATTCAAAACACAAAAACACGAAAAGACAACAAAAAAACAACAAAAACATATGATATAAGAGTAAAATGGCCACAAACATGCATACTCACATACCGAATTGAAGGTCATTTTACGCACATATCATAATCCCCAAAACATGAACCTTTGATTGTCCTCAATCAAAACAAGGTAAAGCAATCCATTGACCTCATGAAACTACCTCACAGCTCATCTTGATTACCTTAGCATGCCCTAATCAAACGAGATTATCACCTAACTTTGTGACACGGTTAATGATAAGGACTTGAACCACTCATCAAATATGGATAAAGAAACGAAAGCACTCCCTCACGTGTTTAGGGATGATGAGAATCACTCAATCACAAGATATCGAGCTCAATTTCCATAGGCTTGCATCCATTCTCACCACTATACTACAATGAGTTCGCTTTTAGAATCAAGAAGGTCTTTGTTTTTGGTTATAACGTGGCTTCCTAAATGGTAGGTGGTTTTGGGCCAAAGTGACTAAACTCTTCAATTTCCCAAAACCCCCCAAACTTATTCTCTTCAAACCACTTCAAAACCCGAGGTTTATTCATTTTCACAACACTTCTATTTTTTTCTTTTTCATCTCTTTTCTTCTCTTTTTCTTTTTATTTTCTAACACCATCATTCATTCATTTCATGGTGTCTCTCTTTCTTTTTCACACGCTTGCACCAAAAATTTTGTTGGTGCCTCATTTTCTAGGATTCAAATCAATACTTTATTTCATATCGTTCATGCCTCAATATTTTAAATCATCACGAATTCATTCAATTTCCAACCCAACTCACAACACCGTATTCACCCTCATACACTCTTTCCCCCCAAATTTGGTCCTAATAAGATCAAAGAAATATCTCCAAATAAGCTCAATCACGGGGGTCAAAGATATGAACTGCAAAAAATGATCAAGATAATACACCTTATACTCCCGATGTGTAAGGTAGGACTAAGAATCGATGGTCTAATATCATTTTCTAGTCACCATACTAATGCCAAATAGATAGAGAATATATGCAAGTTCTAGATTTTTCACTCTTGATCTCGCCTCTCTCAAACAAAAAAAATATGACAATATCATGGCTCAAATACTCTCAGCTTTTTGTCAAGTCCAACACATTAACCACACACAAAACTCGACAATTCAAAAGTAAGACTCAAACATGCATCGACATCAATATTCCGCCCTATCATTGGTTGAGACAAAATTCAAGCTCCACTAAGTCAATCATGGTCCAATCTCAAGTTGGGTTCAACACACACACAAGCACACAACATCCTAAAATCAATCTACATGCAATGAACAATTGGCAAGAGAAACGATAGAATGTGTTACCCATCGGTAGCCACGATCGAACCGTTCTCCAATGTCTTATTTGTACCTACTCAAAATCAACACAAACACCACCAAACAATTTAGCATAAAACAAACCAATTAAGCTCTCGTTTCCACCAAACTTTCCACAAACCGATAATCAACAATGATAAGACACTATCCACTAGCTCCACCATACATACCAAACCATTCAACAATCCACAAACCATGCCAAATAGAAAGTATTAAATCATGCGAACTCGCTAATAATCCATCAAAACATATCATAATCATAAAAACCAAACATCCAATCAACATCCAAATACAAAAAGTAGATCAAATCATTATACAACCCAATCGAAGATCAAATCATTATTCAATTCAAATAAACTAAACTAGAAAGCAAAGTAAAGAGATAGAGGAGGAAAATAAACCACATCACCGACTACCGGCACTTCCCCCCAAACTTAGTCAAGTGAGACTAAGTCTGCAAAAAGGTAGGCGGTGTAGCATCACCAATCCGGGCTCTTTGCCTCCCCACTTCTTTGATCTTTCAGCACACAACAAATGTAAGTTCGTAGAACCACCAACAATCAAAAATCCTTCATCACAAGCAAACAAACATCAAATTCACAAACTCAAATAACCAGCATTTATTCAAAATATGAAAATAACCTAACATAAAAACCATTGGGTTGCCTCCCAAGAAGCGCTTTTTTAATGTCGATAGCTCGACTTCTCCTGTGAATTCACAAAAGATACATCCAAAACCATACAAGGTCCATTATTAACATAATAAGGTTTAACCCGATGACCATTCACCTTGAAACAGGGACCATTCTCACGTGCCAACTCCAAAGTTCCATTTTCAAAGACTTGCTGTACGATGAAAGGGCCCAACCATTTGGAACGGAACTTATCGGGCATAAACTTTAGCCAAGAATTGAAAAGAAGCACAAAATCACCGGGGGCAAAAGATTTACTTCTAATATGCAAATCATGGAACTTCTTTTTACGCTCCTTGTAAATCTTTGAATTTTCATAGGCCTCATTCCAAAATTCATCCATTGTATTCAAATGCATAGCTTGCTCCTCTTGAGCCTTTTTACAGTAAACATTAACCATTTTCAATGCCCAATATACCTTATGTTCTAACTCAACCGGCAAATGACACGACTTCCCAAACACCAATTGATACGGTGACATACTAATCGGAGTTTTAAAAGTCGTGTGATATGCCCATAAAGCATCATCCAAACGCTTAGACCAATCCTTCCGAGACCATCTTTTCTAAAATATTTTTTATTTCTCTATTAGCAAGCTCAGTTTGTTCATTAGCTTGAGGATGATACGGAGTAGTTATCCGATGCTTCACTCCATATCTTGCTAACAAATTTTTCAATATTTTGTTACAAAAGTGACTTCCCCCATCACTCACTAAGGCTCTTGGGATTCCAAAACGTGTAACTAAACCTAGCAGAAATCTCAACACAACCTTAGCATCATTAGTAACAGTCGGACAAGCCTCCACCCAACGGGATACATAATCAACAGCAAGCAAAATATATTGATACCTGCAAGAAGAAGGGAATGGCCCCATAAAGTCAATCCCCCAAACATAAAATAAATTAACGTCAATAGAGAGTTTAGAAGGCATCTCATCCCTACGGGTTATCGATCCCATTTTCTGACACCTATCACAAGCTTTGACAAAATTCATACAATCACGGTAAATGGAAGGCCAATAAAAACCACAAGAAAGTACCTTCAATGCCGTTCTATTAGCAGCGAAATGCCCTCCACTTTCTGAGGCATGACATTCCTCCATTATTCCTCCTTGATGCACGCACCTCCGAATGATTCCATCTGCACATCTACGAAATAAGACAGGCTCCTCCCAATAAAACGGCACATCTTTAAGGAGCTTCTTCCTTTGATGGGGTTTTAAATAAGGAGGAAATACACCGGCAACAAGAAAATTAGAAAAATCAGCATACCATGGAGTTTTATGCGCCACATATAAGACATGATCATCCGGAAAATTATCATTAATGCACTGTTCATTTTTAGCTACATTAACTGAATCCTCCAATCGAGACAAATGATAGGCAATCACATTCTCACATCCTTTCCTATCTCTAATTTCTATATCAAACTCATGTAACAATAAAATCCACCTAATGAGTCTAGGTTTTGCATAAGGTTTCTTAAACAAATATCTAATAGCAGCATGATCCGTATATACAATCGACCTAGCTCCAACCAAATAGGCACGAAACTTATCATATGCGTAAACCACAGCTAGAAACTCTTTCTCAGTGACAGTGTAATTACATTGAGCCGGGTTCAACGTCTTACTGGCGTAAGAAATTATTCTAAACATTTTTTCCCTTACTTGTCCTAATGCTACCCCAAGTGCAACATCACTTGCATCACACATCAACACAAACTCTTCATTCCAATTAGGTGAAATAAGAATCGGGGCAGTCACCAGAGCCTTTTTCAATATCTCAAAAGCACTTACACAGGATTCATCAAAAACAAATGGCACATATTTTTTAAGCAAACAAGATAATAGTTTAGTTATTTTAGAGAAATCTTGAATAAACCTCCAATAAAATCCAGCATGCCCTAAAAAACTCCTCACACCTTTCACCGACTTGGGAATTGGTAGTTGTTCTATAACACAAATCTTAGCCTTATCTACTTCTAAACCTCTACTAGAAATTTTATGACCTAACACAATTCCTTCACAAACCATAAAATGACATTTTTCCCAGTTTAGAACAAGATTAGTTTCTTCACATCGAGCATGAACAATTTCTAAAATATTTAAGCATGCATCAAAGGAATTTCCAAAAATTGAAAAATCATCCATGAATAACTCCATAATCTCTTCGATGAGCCCGTGGAATATAGCCATCATTCAATGTTGAAATGTAGATCGAGCATTACAAAGACCAAATGGCATCCACCGGTAAGCAAAAATTCCATAAGGGCATGTAAAAGCAGTTTTGTGTTTATCCTCCGGCGCCACCATGATTTGATTGTAACCAGAATAACCATCCAAGAAACAATAGTGAGAATGCCTTGCAAGTCGATCAAGCATTTGGTCAATAAATGGTAAAGGAAAATGATCTTTGCGAGTAGCTAAGTTCAAAGCACGATAATCAATACAAAACCGCCACCCTTTGTTGGTCTCTCCATTATTTCTTCTCCATTTTCCTTTACTACCTTTTCGAATCCCCCTTTCTTTGGCACCATGTGTGTGGGGCTTACCCACTCACTATCACTGGGAGCATAGATGATATTATTATCAAGCAACTTGAGCACCTCTTTCTTCACCACCTCTTGCATCATGGGATTCAATCTCCTTTGAGGTTGTCGTTTAGGCTGGCATGTTTATTCCAAAAGTATCATGTGCATGCAAATGGCTGGGCTTATTCCTTTGATATCGGAAAGTTGCCAACCAATGGCCGACCTATGAATCCTCAACACCTGAAGTAATTTCTCAACTTCACACCTCGATAATCCGGTTGAGATGATTACCAGATATGTCTCATTTTCACCTAAGAAAGCGTACTTTAAATGATTTGGAAGCTTCTTCAATTCCACCTCTGGTGCTTTATTCTTCATCTCTATCTTCCTTTGTTTAGCTTCATCTTCCTCTTCTTTTGTTCTTAATTCCAAGAATCTCACCTCTCCATGTAATAGGTCAATAGGAAAATTGTCAAACACTCTGACATACTCAACCATGTCTTCCCTTACTTCTTTGTTATCAACCATATTCTCCATATAGTAAGAGTTTTGTAAAACTTCTTCTAACGGCTCACGTCCTTCTCCTTGCTCAAGATTCGGGCGTTGCACCATTTTCACCAAATTACAATTCTCCTCGTTCTCGTCCTCCATACTTCTCTTCATGGCTTCCGGGAAAGAGAAAGTAATCTTCATTTCATCAAACTGAAAAGTTAACTGACCATGTTTCATATCGAACAATGCTCCACAAGTAGACAAGAACAGTTGTCCCAAAATCAAAGGGACATCTCCATCATCTCCCATGTCAAGTACCACAAAATTAACCGGAAATATAAAGTCTCGCACTTTGACCAAAACATCTTCCACAATTCCTTTTGGGTATGATAAAGATCGGTTTGCCATTTGAAGTGTCATCGTTGTTGGCTTAATCTCCCCTATTTCCAACTTTTTGAACAAGGATAAAGGCATTAAATTAATGCTAACTCCTGAATCACACAAAGCCCATGTTACTTCAATTCCATCAATTATACATGAAATAGTGAAGCTTCCCGGATCTTGCCTTTTGAATGGCATCTTCCTTTGAATCACAACACTACATTCCTCAAAAACATTAATCGTCTCATAATCTCCAATGCTGTATTTATTCTTTTGGGTAAACATTTCTTTCAACATCTTAATATACCTCGGCATCTCTTGTAAAACCTCTAATAAGGGAATATTTATTTGGATCTTGCTCATGTGTTCAAGAAGTCGAGCAAATTTCTTATTCTTCCTACTCTTCTCAAACCGTTGAGGGTAGGGCATAGGAGGAATAGATTCTTTCTCTGAAGACTTATCCACCGTTACTTCTTGTTCCTTTACTTCCTTTGGTATAACTTCTTCGTATTTTTTAATGTAACTTTCTTCCTACTTCCTCCATCGGTCTTCTCCTTTTCACCTTCATGTGCCCCTTGCTTTGGTCCTTCATATGCATAACCACTTCTAGTTGTTATGGCTCCACATGCCCTTCACAAAGATTTTCTTCCTTTCTTTTCAATTGATGCACTATACAAGATACTTGTGACTTGATGTCTTCCAATAATTCCTCATTTGCCTCATACTTCCTCTCTATGTCTCCTTTTACTTCCGGCATCCACTCTTTCTCCTCCAAATACAAGCTATTCGGTTCATTCCACCAAGGTTGTGATGATAAACTCGGCTCATGCCATGTATTATACAGATATTCCCCACTATATGGCTCACACTCAATCTCTCGATATCTCATCCAATTATGGTCCATAGTATATACATCTCTTCCATACTCATCACCCTTTCTTTCGAGCTCACACATCAACCTCTCCATTTTTTCTTGCATCGAAACCATTTGATCTCGTAAGATTTCTATCTCACTCCTTTCTCTCACCGTCTTCACTGCCTTATATTCCATCCTTCCTCTTGACCATTGACTACTATTAGCAGCTATCCGCTCAATCAATCTACCTGCTTCCTCTTCTTCTAAATCAAGAAACACTCCTCCCGATGATGCATCTAACAACATCTTCGACTCATAATCCAAACCTCCATAAAATTGGCAAATCAGCTGGCTTTGAGGGAGGCCATGCCTAGGACATTTACGAAGAAGCTCACAAAATTGATCCCATGCTTCATAAAGTGGTTCGTCATATCTTTTCCCAAAGGATGTTATATCGGCTCTTCTCTTCAATGTCAAACTAGGCGGAAAGAACTTGAACAAGAACATCTCTCGAAGTTCCTCCCATGTAGCAATGTTGGATTTATCTAACCCTTCAAACCAACTTCAAGCTCCATCTCGCAAGGAAAATGAAAACAACCGCAATCTTATTTGATCTTTGGGACCTTGATTGATTTTGATCGTATCCGTGATCTCCAAGAACCTCGAGATGTGGATATTTGGATCCTCGTTCATATGCCCTCCAAATGGGTTATTTTGGATCATCAGCACACCAACTGTGGCTTAATTTCAAACTGCGTTGCATTCACTCCTAACCGGAATCCTTCGGCTGTCGGTCCCCCTTGCGGTCTAAAAAAATTTTGTAGCGGTCTTCGTGGTCCGTTCCTCTCGCTTATCATTGCTTTCATTAGTTCAAGTTGTCTCTCCAACTCTTCTATTCTAACCATATCCTCGCCACGATTATCCATCTCAAACTCAACTTCAATATTATCTCTCCTTTGTCGAAACTTCCTTTTTCAAGCTCACGAGCTTTAGATCTAGTGATCATAAACAACCTACAACTTCCACAAGAACCAATTACCAAAACTAAAACAAATCAATCAAACAAAGTAAGAACAACTATCAAACAAGAACTAAAAAACAATATTCACACAAGAAATTAATCAAACACCTAGCATACAACTCTCCAAACATTCAAAAATATCTATAGACCTACTAGAAAGATTTCCCGACAACGGCGCCAAAAACCTGATGCGGTGTAAAAGTAACACTTAATCAAATTAAATTTTCGATCCAATGTCCTTCTAATTGGCCCCATAGACTACCATTTACTAGCTTAGAAGTTTATAGCTAGGCAAAGCTTCCGTCGTTGATTGTCAATTAACTAGGCAAAATCATAACAAACTAAACATACATGAAGTAAAGCTCAATTCCAATCATGTTCAAATATAAATCCAATAATCAAATCAAACAATTCTCTCAACATAGGTAGATATAGTATCAAGTGCAACAATGAGACAAGTGTGAGTGTTGTGTGAATGTCTAAAATGTTCAATTGAGATCAAATCGTTTTGTAAATCTATTTAATTCCTAGAAGATTGAGCAATCCACCCTCAATTAGTTAACCCCTTGTCACGGCGAGCTAACCGTTGATGATACTAGAACTCTCAAACAATCACGTTATCAAATCCTAGATCACTCCTTCTAGAATGTAGATTATTACCCTACGACCTATCTCCGCACAAGGATTGGATCTAGAATCGTATGAATCTACACTATTTGCGATGATTCCACCAATGTGTTTGCTGCAGTGTTCACATCAAATACCTCCTAGGTGGTAAGGATTAAGATCTAGTGCAATTCAAGCTCTTAAAGCAAAGTAAACAATCAACATTCAATCTCAATTTCACAAATCATCCATTCAAACTACACTCACAAAAAGGTTTAGCTCCTCATACCTTCAATTTCGTTCAATACAATAGAAAGAGTAAGAGAAACCATTACAAATTGAAGGTAAAATGTGGATCTTCCTCAATTATATTCCTTGTACTCAATCTACCCCTTGGTCTTCCTTGATCTTCAACAAATGTGGAGGAATGTGTCCTTGATCTCCTTGAATGTGGATGGGAAGTAAATGGAAGATAGATTAGGAGAGAATTTCCCCAGTGGTTATTTGAAATTTGGGCAAAAGTTATCTTCAAACTCAAAAATCCCCCTTTTATAGACGACCAAACAGGACCTTGGCTTGCCTGAGCCTCAGACGGTTCGATAATCACCAAAAACCGTCAAAATCTCAATCTAGCCCGGCCTAGCCAGATTGGCTCGACTGAGCCTGCCCTTTGGTTGAAGTGGCTCGGCCGATCCTACATCCCTCGGCCGAGCGAGCCCCCTGCTCCATATGGCTCAACCGAGCCAGGCTCAGCTCCGCCGAGCCTGGCCTCTGAACTCGAGAAAACTCCCTTCTCTGCTCCGCTCAGGCAAGCCTATCCTCCTTTGACTCCAAACTCGGACGATTTGCCTCCAAAACTCAACCAAAAGTGTTGTTTTATGCTCAAAACTCACCTACACCATTTAAAACACAAAAAACACGAAAATACAACAAAAGAACAACAAAAACATATGATATGAGAATAAAATGGCCACAAACATGCACACTCACATACCGAAATGAAGGTCATTTTACGCACATATCAAGTCCCCGACACCCATTCGCTATTGGCGGCGAGGCACAACTAGGGCTAAAAGACCTTGCCATTGAACCCACCGAATATGTTGTAGTCCCCGATATTTGGGACTCTGAAGGCTCTGTTAATCTCTTAGGTGGTGATATGTCGGTTCTCATTTATAACCCGGAATGTCGCAACCGCCGGAGTAGATCGGTCCGCAATGGTGACATTCATTGTACTCGTCACTTCCAACGTTAGCCTTTTGTAGGTAGGGGCAGCCAGAGTTAGAATGCGCCCCCACCCAATGCCCTCGAACAACTCCTTCACGCAGTCATAGAGCCCCAAGGTCTGGAGGGGCTTCTATGTCGATGTATCTCGTGGCCTCCACCCCCCGATGGACCAAGCGCAGGAAGGCTTCCAAATATTCCATCCCATGGAGGTCTATACCATAGTATTCCGGTACATTTTTGTTTGTGGCGGCAGCGCGGCGTCGTGGTGCCATGATATTTCCTGCACTCAAAGTAATAAATTCAAAACTCAGCAATTTAAAGGAATACACGAATGATAAACTAGATATGCAAACAATGACATCCCCTAGACTTAAACAATTACAAGTTCACTCCCCAACATATAACCAAATATCTAATTAAAGACGAACTTCCCAAACTCAAATAAACCACAAAAGTAAGATAGAATATAAACAAAGAACAAACCAAGCGAAGCATAATTTCTCTAAAAATTCCACTAGTAATTCACCTATCAACTAACATCAATTTCCCAAAATTTATCAACTCGAACATTCAAAATCGAAAAGACAAACCAAACAAACTTCAATTAGTGCCGGAGGAACAAGCATCTTAAAATAAGTCAAATAGGCATCAACACTCACATTCCCCCAATCTTCAATTCCTATAAAAGATTTCTTCAAAGTTCACAAATTAATAAACCCAAATTATAAATTCCAGCTAAAGAATACCAATTCAACTTTCCAAATAGCAAACTAGAGATAATTAAGCATATGAGAAATCCAACACGCTAATTCAACAATTATTCCCTTCAATTTCCCCCAAATCACGTTCAACAACAAATATATCAAAATTTGTCAAAAATTCAACCCACATTGCAAACTAAGATATGAATTAACACTTAGAAACTCGAATTAACAAGAAGTAAAGCGACAATTACCTGAAATTTGAAGCAAAATGGAGAAAACTCGAAACCTATAAATTGGGGAATTTTCATTTTTGGGAGAAAATCCACAAAGTGCTTGTGTAAACATGTTCTCGAGATGATGGGTAATCAAAGTGTGGGAGGAATTTGTGAAATTTTGTGTGGAGGGAGTAATTTTGAAAGAAGATTGGTGTGTATTCGTAGGTTTTGTGTTTTAAGAGAAGAGAGAGAAAGAAAAGTGAGAGAAAAGAAGGGAAAATTCAAATATATCAAAATCCCGACAAAGTCAGCAATCCAGAAAACAAAATTGGCCACCGCCGAGTTCGTAAACTGGTCGCCGACTTTGAGCCGTAGCCAAAATAATTATTCAACAAATTGGGCGACCAGTTTACATACTCGGCGACCGCCAAGTATTTAAATGGGTCGCCAAATTTGTATAGTATGTTAAATTAAAATTCCACAAACTCGGTGACCTAACCAACAGACTAGGCGACCGCCGAGTCTCTTTTCTGGTCGCTAATTTTGTGCTGTACCTGAATTAATTTGACAATGAACTTGGCGACCCGATTTTCACGTACGACGACCACCGACTTTGTGTTCGGGTCGCCGAGTTCATATTTCCATGAGGTTCCTCTTTTTTCCTTCTATTTTCTTGCACTAAAACAACCTCAAACACAAAGAGTGAACTTAAACATAAAAATGGGGAATACGACACAAATTCAAATGACTAGAAAGCAATAAAAACTGGTATGCCTCCCAACAAGCACTTCATTTATTGTTTGTAGATATACACAGCAGAAAATTATCTTATGAATCAATCAAGTCAATTCGACAGACAAATGACACTGACTCATAATGAATATACTTTTTTTACTCGCTGACCATTAATAGTAAAACGATTGCCATCAGCACCAAGTAATTCAAAAATTCTATTGGAATATACCTTCTCAATGTTGTAGGGACCAAACCACCTAGACTTCAATTATCCAGGAAACAATCGCAGTTGAGAATTGTAAACCAATACCTGATCACCTGGGGTGAAGTCGTGGCTTTGAATATGTTGATCATGAAATTTCTTAGCACTTTCCTTATAAAGCCTCGAACTCTCATATGCTTCATTCCAGAACTCTTCAAGTTCTGTAAGCTGAAGACATCTTTTCTCCTTTGCAGCTTTCAAATCCCAATTAATCTACTTCACAACCCAGAATGCTCTATGCTCCAACTCCACAGGCAGATGGCATGACTTCCCAAACACTAACTGGTAAGGTGACATACCAATAAGAGTTTTGAAAGCCATCCTATATGCCCACAGAGCATCATCAAGTCGAGTAGCCCAATCCTTTCTTGAAATGACTTGTTTTTCCTGAATCTGTTTGATCTCGCGATTGGCTAACTTTGCCAGCCCATTGGCCTGGGGATGGTATGGAGAAGTGATTTGTGGCGAACTCCCTACTTGGCCAACAAGCTCCCAAGCCACTTGTTCTTGAAATGTGACCCTCCATCCCTCAGCAGTGCTCGAGGTGCTCCAAATCGAGTCAAGATATTCTTCTAAAGAAATTCTAGCACCACCTTCGAGTCACTAATCACAGTGGGGATAGCCTCCACCTACCGGGTCACATAGTCGACAGCAAGCAATATGTATTGGTAACCATGGGACTTAGGAAATAGTCTCCAGCATGTACTTCTTAGGCATCTCATCCCTCTTGGACATGTTCACCATCCTTTGGCATCGATCACAGCTCACCACAAACTTCTGGTAGTCGCGGTAGATAGTAGGCCAGTAAAATCCACTGGTTAGGGTTCTTATTGTCATCCTATTTGCCGCGCAGTGGCAACCATATGGAGACAAATGAAAGTCCTCAATAATCTTATTCCTCTCCTGCATCCCGATGCACCGCCTAATCACCATATCAGCACAACAGCGGTATAGGAATGGCTAATCCCAATAGAAGAACTTGCAGCCATGCAAAAACTTTCTCTTTTCATGGGAAGTTAGATCAGATGGTAGAACACCTGCAACCATATAATTCACAAGATCCATCTACCATGTATCCACCTCCTAGACTACTAGTAATTGCTCATTTGGAATCACCTCAGTAATGCAAATCCTAGGATTATCTCCCTCCATCAGATTCTCCAGCTTAGATAGATGGTCTGCCACCACATTCTTGCATCCCTTGCAATCTTTAATCTATATGTAAAATTCCTGCAGCAGTAGTATCCATCGAATCAGCCTAGGCTTTGCTTCCTTCTTCTTGAACAGATAACGAATGGAGTATGATCCGTATACACAACAGTCTTCGCACCCACAAGATAAGCTTGGAACTTATCATACACAAAAACCACAGCCAGTAGCTCCTTTTCAATGGTTGTATAGTTGACCTGAGCACCATCCAAGGTCTTACTTGCATGATGAATCACGTTGAAAATCTTGTACCTTATCTGTCCTAGGGCAGCACCAACAGCAGAGTCGCTGGCATCGTACATGAGGACAAATGGCTCTGACCAGTCTGGTGAGATAAGAATCGCAGTTGTGGTGAGGGTTTGCTTCAACTTCTCAAAGGCCTGCAAACATTGTTCATCAAAAACAAATTTTGCATCTTTAACTAATAAAGAATTCAAGGGATTATAAATTTTAGAAAACTCCCTGATAAATCTCCTATAGAAGCATGCATGACCCAGAAAACTCCTCACCGACTTCTCATTGGTGGGGGGGGGTGGCAGCTTTGAGATAGCAACAATCTTCGCACGATCCACCTCCAAACTTGCAGCAGAAACTTTGTGGCCTAGAACTATGCCCTCTCGTACCATAAAATGACGCATTTCCCAATCCAAAACAAGGTTAGTTTCTTCACAGTGCTGCAACATAGTAATCAGGTTTCCAAACAATTATCAAATAAATGACCAAACATAGAAAAATCATCCATGAACACTTCCATAATATTTTCTACAAGTCCACTAAGAATAGTCATCATACATATCTGGAAAGTAGCAGGAACATTACATAATCCAAAAAACATCCGCATATATGCAACAATACCATAAGGACAAGTAAAATCATATTTTTGTTGGTCCTAAGGGGCAATAGCAATTAGGTTATATTGAGAATAACTATCTAAAAAGCAATAAAAATCATACCCAGCCAACCTATCCAACATCTGGTCAATAAAAGGAAGGGGAAAGTGATATTTACGATTAGCACTATTAAGTGCTCGATAATCAATGCACATCCTCCAACTTGTAACAGGCTTGTGAGCAATCTCTTGGCCATTCTCAGTCTTGATGACTGTAGTACCTCCCTTCTTAGCCACCACTTGAGTAGGACTCACCCACTCACTATACTAGATGGAAGAGATCATGGCAGCATCTCATCACACACATCATATAGCTCATCACATAAATAAACAGAGTATTGAACACCATAATCTAAAGAATCAGAAACAATAAAAGATGAATCAAAAGGATTCAAAAACTGCAGCGTGTCGCACTCCTTGAAGTACCCACCGGAATCATGCCACTCCATAGCCTCGTAGATGGAAAATGTAATTTCCTCATCATACACCCTCAGAGTGAGCTCTTCTTTCTTCACATCAGTTAGAGCATCCGCAGTATTCAAAAATCGTCTCCCAAGTATCAACAGGATATTTTTGTCCTCCTCCATATCCATGACCACAAAATCGGGGGGGGGGGAATAAACTGACCAACCTCACAACCACATCCTCAACTACCCTTTTAGGATAGTTCACTGATTGATGTACCATCTGAAGCTTGATGGTGGAAGGATTGATATTCCCAATCTGCCCTTTTTACTGGCATCTTCTTCTAGATTATCGCACTGCATTCTTCGAATAGATTGACTATCTCGAATTTTCTTAAAACGGCTTCTTCAGGGTAACCATATCTTTCAGAAATTTCATAAGAAGGGATTCGTGAACTGAATCATGAAGTTCGTTTGCCAAGGATCGTTAATTGGAATATCAAAAATAAATTGCTATGTCTATGATTATCTCTAGCATGCTCATATTGATTATGCATAAGAGGGTTTATGCGGAATACCTGGATTGTAGAAACCTGAAGAACGAGTGTGTAGAGATTTGATCCTCGATCATTTTACCTACGCACGAAGATTTATTCCTAATAGATCAAGGAATTAAATATATGAAAATAAATATATATTTTTGAAAACAAAGAGGGAGAGAAGAAAGAAGATCCTCCTGATCTGATCTTCTGATCTGTATCCCAACTCTGATCCGAATATCTGGTGAAGATCCCTTCGGATTCCTCGCCCGGTTGAGAAGCAGAATTTCCTCCTCGTTTCTTAGATCAGTTGATCACCACAGCTCCCAAAATATGGTTTGTTGTGTGCAACATATGATCTTGTGGTGTGTTGAGATTTGAGGAACTGAGGCCTATTTATAGGGAAATACTGGAATTCTATTGGGCCTGAGTTTCATGGGCCAGACCAGGGACCAGAATGCAAATAGCAAATAAGGTTTATCAATTAATTAATTTTCATATTCAACCCAAAATATAATTAATTAATTAATAATGATTCATTCCACCAAAGAATCAATATTGTCCTACCTATTTGCTACCACATTTTGAGGTACAGGTTGCATGGGCTCGGTTTATCCCCACATTTAAGGTTACAAACATTCGTTAATTAATTTAAGCTCTGACAAGCTATTTAATTAATTAACATCTTATATTCCTGAGTCAATCCACTCAAACCTTTTCACTTATGCTTGAACTTAATCAAACTGCAGGACTTTAGCATAACGAACTTTTTGAGCTGCTCAGGGAATGTCACCATCCTATACTAAATGTGGTTACCTAGTTCCAGTACCAGACAGTCATACACAAACTATTATCACCCAAGATACAGATATACAAGCTCAACTAGAGCCTTTCACTGTAACTCAAAGTGACACACTATCTGTGTATACTTCTGTACCTTCATGTAGGCTTAAGATCTCATCAAGCCATAGAGATCTAGATTCTTTTAATGTCAGATAAAAGAATAGATCTCGACTTAGGTCCTTTTCAATGTGTGCCCCACACCAGCATACCAAGCCATCCAAGATAAGATGCTTATTACCGCGTATGCTGCAGCCTACACCGACAGTTTATCCTGGAACTGTCTCAGCTGTGATAACCATTTATATCTCGCTAGGTCAAACGATCTATATGATCTTCCGTGATCTACAAAACACCGTATGATCACCCTATCGACGAGTTAAGAGGATAACTGTGTTTGCGACACATGTTTGTTAATTCAAACAGAAGATGAACATACAACATTTATGATTCCCAGTATATTAACCAATCGACCTTGTACATAATATACCAATCATAATGCTTTCAGTATATAAATCCAATAATCTCCCACTTATACTCAAAACATTATACAGGTGCTTTCCAGAGTATAACGAGTCTAAACTAATCTAGCTATTACATCAATCATTATACGTGGCTGGCTTTGCCCTCAGCCCAAGGTTACTACATGCTTCTCGTAGACCTTTTGAGGCAGAGCTTTTGTGAATGGATCCGCTAGATTATCTTTTGTATCAATCTTCTCTATTAGCACATCACCCCTTGCTACGATTTCTTGTATAATATGGTACTTCCTTTCAATGTGTTTTGTCGCTCTGTGAGTTCGTTCCTTTGAATCAGCCACAACTCCCGAATTATCACAATATACCGTGATGGTCTTGGGCAGCTTAGGAATCACGTCCAACTCCAGAAGGAATTTTCGAAACCATACTGCTTCTTTCGAAGCTTCAGAAGCTGCCACATATTCTGCTTCAATGGTTGAGTCAACAATGCAATTCTGCTTTGCACTCCTCCATGATATGGCCCCACCTCCCAATGTAAACACATAGCTAGAGGTGGAGTTATTTTCATCTCGCTCTACCTAGAAATCCGAATCAGTATAAACCACAGAGCACAACTCCTCACATTGATAGACGAGACAATAGTCTCTAGTCCTTTTCAAGTATTTATGTATGTGCTTTACCACGGTCCAATGCGCCTGTCTAGGGTTAGACTGGTATCTTGCTACCATGCCTACAGCAAAGCAGATATCTGGCCTCGTGCATAGCATTGCATACATGAGACTTCCCATGGCCGATGCATACGACACTTTTCTCATCTCATCTTTCTCCTTTTGTGTCACCGGACACTGATCCTTGGAAAGATGTATGCCATGTCTCAAGGGTAGTAGACCTTTCTTGGCAGTTTGCATGCTGAAACGGGCAATCACAGTATCCACATATGACCCTTGAGACAAGGTCAGCATCCTCTTATTGTGCTCCCGCAATACTTTTAACCCTAGGATGTATCCTGCCTCCCCAAGGTCCTTCATATGAAACTGTTCGGATAACCACCCCTTTATGCCCGATAATACTTCCACATTGTCGACAAATAGGAGAATATCATCTACATAAAGTGCAAGGAACACCACGCTTCCACTGATACATAGACGGTACATGCAGCTCTCATTTCCACATTATGAAAATACATAGGATTTTATCACTTCATCAAAACACAGATTCCATGACCGTGAAGCTTGTTTAAGTCTATACAGCGACTTCTTTAGCTTCCACACCAAATGTTCTTTGCCCCTCTGCATATAACCTTCTGGCTGTTGCATATAGACGTCCCTACCTTCTTCAAGGTACCTGTTTAGAAATGTGGTTTTGACATCCATCTGCAAGATCTCTAGGTCTTTATGTGCTGCTATGACTAGGAGTATTCGAATGGACTTAAGCATGGCTACCAGTGAGAAGTTCTCGTCATGGACTATAACCCTTAGCCACCAGCCTTGCTTTGAAAGCTGTAATTTCACCATTCGCTCCTTTCTTTCTTTTGTATACCCATTTGCACCCTATGGCTCGATAGCTATCTAGCAAATCAGTTTTCTGGTATACATCCATAACCATAATGGATTCTATTTCCGAATCCATGGCAATCAGCCATTTGTCTGCATCTTTATCAGATACTGCCTCGTCATACGTCCAGGGATCGATATCATCCAGTCCACTTTCCGGGATCAAGTCAGAGGACTCTCCCACGAACATATACCTCTCGGGTTGGTGGACAACCCTCGCACTGCAACGAGGCATATGAGCCGTGTCAGTAGTTGGCACAATACTTGTTGGTCCCATACCTTGCATTGATGGCAGTGTTGGTATTACCTCACCTATTGCAGGAGGATTTACCACTACACTGGGCTTTTCTGATGGAATCGCTTCCTTATCCTCAAGCTCGTGGAGGATAATTTCACTCTTGGATCTGTGGTTTCTTATATATTCGTCCTCCAAGAATCTTGCGTTGGTACTGACAGCCACTTTCTGATTCTCAGGACAATAAAAGTTACCACCTTTCGTTTGCCTGGGATACCCTACAAACAGCATCAGCTTACACCTAATTTCTAAGTTATCAGGTTCCTTTGTCAGCACATATGCTGGACAGCCCCAAACACTCACTCTGTTCAAACTTGGCTTTCGCCCATTCCAGAGCTCTAGAGGTGTTTTAGGAACTGATTTAGAAGGTACCAGTTTAAGCAAATAGGCCCTTGTCTCGAAGGCATATCCCCAAAACAAAATCGGCAAGCTTGCATAGCTCATCATCAACCTGACCATTTCCAAGAGAGTTCAATTTCTTCTTTCCGCTACACCATTTTGTTGAGGGGTTCCTGGTGCAGTCCACTGGGATGTAATCCCGTTGTCTAACAAGTACTGCAAGAACTCGTTACTGAGGTATTCTCCACCACGATTTGATCGTAGTGTCTTGATAGTCTTACCTAGCTTCTTTTCTACCTCAGTCCCAAACTCTTCGAATTTCTCAAAGCGTTCAGACTTGTGGCGAAGCAAATAGACAAATCCGAATCTTGAGTAATCGTCAATGAATGTGGGAAGTACTCATAACCTCCATGAGCTTGCGTGGACATTGGTCCACATAAGTAGAGTGGATCAATTCTAACACATCCTCTGCTCGAGGCTGACTTGGCTTAAAAGGCCTGGTCGTCTTCTTTTCCTCCATACAGGACTCACAGATTTGATGCGATACCTTTTGAAAAGAATCCAAGAGCCCATCGCATGCTAATCTTTTAATCCTCTTTAGATTGATGTGACCTAGTCTCAAGTGCCAGAGATATGTCTGATCCTCATCGGAAGAAAACTTTCTATTTAAATGATTATTATTATTGAATGAGTTTGCAACATTCACGGAAGATTTATGCATACAATCAATGATATAGAGAGAGTCAAATCAGTTTACCATGACAGATAATACCGTTATTCCCAATGATAGAAACTCCACTATCAAAAATAACTGAATATCCATCACTAAATAACTTGAAACTGAAATTATGTTCCGCCAAAAAACCGGCACATATAAAACATCTCTCAAAATCAAAACATTGTTTTCAAAGCATAAAGTAAAATCTCCAATGGCTAATGCTGAGACTCGCTCTCCACAGCCCATTGAGATAGTAATCTCGTCATGCTTCAGCTGCCTTGTTGGCCTGAACCCCTGAAAAGTATATCAAACATGATCAGTAGCTCCAGTATCCACTACCCAAGAATGGGTAAAAACCGATGCTTAACATGCTTCCGTTATAAATGCACATGACGCACCTTGTCCAGTCTTTCTGACTTGACAATCTTTCTTCTAGTGACCAGCCTTGCCATATCTGAAACACTTGTCCCTTTTTTCAGACACGCCCTGTGTCCTTTTTTATTTCTTCACAGAAGTTGTACCTTTGGCTTTCTTCTTAAAAATTCCTTTGCGCCTCTTGACAACCATCGCAACATGACGATTTCTTGAAGTAGCCAAAGCAACCTTTTATGGAAGCATCACAGACTCCGCTGCTATCAAGTCATTGAGTAACTCGTTAAGAGTGTACTCTTTCTTGTTCATGACAGCATCCAGTCTAAAGTTCTCAAAGGACTTTGGCAGAGAGTTGAGAATGATATCAACCTGCGCTTCCGCATCGATACCACCTCCGTGCAGTGTGAGTTCATCCATCGATGAGTCATGCTGACCACATGCTCTCTGACCGAGCTACCTTCCGCCATTTTCTTTCCCACAGTTTCCCTCATGAGATCTGACAGCTCGGTCTGACTCACCATAGGTCGCTATGAGGTTGTCCATAATGTCACAAGCATTATATCATACGAATGATGTTGTTGTGCAAGTACCTTGGACATTGTAGTCATCTTATAGCATTTCACTATAATATTTGACTTGAGCCACATATTATAGTAGCTCTTTTCCTCATCATTCGATGCATCAGTGGGAGCAGCCGGACGAGGCTTATCAAGGACAAACTTGTGTTCCTCTGCCACAAGGATGTAATCCAAGTTGCGTTTCCATTCTTGAAAATTGGGACCGGTTAATTGGTTTTGTGCTAAGATATTGATCACATTTGGTAAAGACATGTCTGAAAATAATAAATTAAAGCAGAAATTAAAAAATATAGTCGCAATTAATTGAAACAATTAAATATTGAAACCTTATGATAAAACAATATTAATGTTTCCTCCAATTTGCCTATGTATTACTATTGCAAGCCACACATGTGGACGTTTACAACAAAACACTTAACCAGACTGCATCTTTCAATTTCAGTCCTTTAATTCCAATCCATGTCTGGGTTCGTTAGACAAATGGAATTAATAATTGGAGACTAACTTAAGAGCATATTATCCTACTGAGCAGGGACATCACAAATGAGTTATACTCTGGATAATATCTAAGCTAGCTTACCACCTAAGCCAACCCTCCCATATAAGGATCTGCTAGAACACACCTGATCCCTTATAATAAGGTGGTCTCATTTAATTCAATCCCTAGAGAACTTTTGAAAACTCAATACGCAAACTACACATGTAGACGTTTACGCATGAACTCCCACTTCTCACATGAATTAAATGTTTGTTTTTAGAAATCCTATCTATTAAAACTTATGAACAATAAATTAAGTAAGCTACACATGTAGACGTTTAGCTAATAAATTACCCACTTCCAATAAAGGATCGCTTTGTGGAGGTCTTATTAAATAATCAGCTTAGTAATTTAAAATTCATAAGGTTCAATTGCAGAGATTATTTCATGTAGCCATAATTATAACATTGCTAAAATTCTATCATGCAAAGCATGAACCCCAAATTTATAGTTATAATTAATTACATAAAATAAATCACATAGCATGCTTTTAAAGCTGTAAATAAAAGCAGTAAACGTGCTCCTATTATCTACAACATGCTTATATGCTTCGCAATTAATTTAAACACATATATCATGCGAAGAAAAATAATAAAATAAATAAGAAATGTCCTCGTGGCCTCATGATACAAAATTAAGAAATAATCCTATGTATTTCACTTTGGAATTATTTCACAGATCTTCAACTGGGCTCCCATTACTTAGACTGTGATCTTAATTTATTTTTTGAAAATTGGGCCTCCAAAATTTGATCCATCAGAAAATAGGACAACTGGGCCAGTTAACCAAAAGCAGGCCAGGCACACATTGCAAGTCCGATATCCCGCAAGAATTCAGCACGACGGGCCACCACCGGCGAACCACCGCCGCCGGCGACCCATCGCCGCCGCGAGGGTTGCCAAAATCGCACAACGATCGTGCATGCACACCGCGCAATCGTAGCTCGCGATCCGCCTCCTCTGGCCGTTGCCCGCTTCGCATGCCGCTGCCCCGACCATCGCTCTAACTATCGTCTTCTTCTTCTTCACCGTCGGCCCCTGCAGTTTGCCAGAATCGTGCAGGGAAGGCCACGCGAGAGCCGCGTGTAGCACGAAAACCCTAGGGTTCGTGTTGCTTCTGCATGCATCGCTCCACCGTCGTGCCACCCCAGCCCGCGACCCCGTGGTCTGAGCCACACCGCACAATCTGCCCTACCGAAGCCGTTCGAGGAGGGAGGAAGCGCCGTCGGCTGCTGCTGATAAGCTCATTATTTTACTCGCTTATCTATATTATTTTCTACTAATTTATGTAGTTTTATTGGGTTTATATATATATTCTATGCATGAGTCTATATTAGGTGGTATTATGCGCGTATCGGTGTTTTTGCAGGTTTTAGGCCAAAATTCACTTGAAAACCATTCCAAAAGCAGTGATGTGTAAGAGTAGCAGTGAAGAGTTCTTCCACAAGAGGAATTCGGTCTATGATGCTTTGAGTTAGCTCTCCAAAGCAACTGGAATCGGGTCAATCGAAGTTCGGGAGAGAAAGTTATGGCCAAAACCGAGAGACCGCGCAGAAGAGGCGAGACACCACGTTGATCAACGCAAATCAGCATCGATCAACGCCAAAGAGGAAGCTACGTCGATCAACGCCAATCAGCAACGATCGATGCGGGTCTGTTGATGCGGAAAATTTGATGAAAATCGGATTTATTCATATATTTAGCCCTAGATTTGATAGGATACACATCCACCCGTATAAATACTTAGAAAATTCGACTTTTTCAGCATTCCCTATCATATTTTCATTCTACAATTTAGTTTTTAGAGTTTGGAGACTTGGGGAACCCGAAACCCTTTTATTTTCTTGTAAGTTCTTTATGTTTATGCAATACAATATGTTTTCTTTTAGATTTCTATCTGCGATGAGTGGCTAGAGACCCTAGCGGGTTCTAGGGTCTGATATTATTATGGATGCATGTTAGGATTAATTAATTAGGTTCATGATTCCTTTGTTTATTTTTTAATTCTAATATAATTCAAGGACCGAGAGGTGACGATTAATTTAGATGTCTAGCTATTGATAGAAGGACCGAGAGGTGAATATTGATAGTGGGATTAGGAATGCATGATACTATCTACACTATCCAAAAAAATGTACTAGACTGTAGGAATTGAACTGATTTGCTTATCAGATTGACTAATTTGGTGTACTTTGAGACCGAGCGGAGATAGTCACTAATTAGTAATCTAGGGTATATTTGCCAAACAAGGAAATATAGCATTATTGCAGTGTTCCACCTGTTAAATTAATTGGTTCCTACATGTTATCCATAATAAGAATTCTTCCCTAGAATCTGTGTTCTTTTAAATTTGCTTTCAAAACATCTTTAATTTTCCATATTGTCATCTTTATTTTCTAAGTCAAAACCCTGATTTTGAATTCCTCAAACAATAAATCTTAGGATCATAGCTAGTATATAGATAGTTTCCCCACACAATTCCCCTAGATTCGATAACTTTAGGGTTTACAAATTTATTTGCCACTGTTTCTATAATTAATCTGTTAGAATTAACAGTGATCAAATTGGCGCCGTTGTCGGGGAATTGTTAGATTTTATCTTATTACTAGTTTGTCCTAGAATTTGCTGGATTGAGTTTTATTTTTCTGTACGTGTGCGTGTGTGAGTTTTCGAGTTTGCATCTCGCGTCGATCGACACCACCTAGCATCGAACGACGTCGATCATTTTTTGTTGTGTCGATCGACGGACCCTAGCGTCGATCGACGTCAACCACTCTTTTGTGTCGATAGACGTGAATCCACGTCGATCGACGCCAAACTGACATCTATCTATTTTTCGCGCAAGTGCATGAACACACGAGCCAAAGGAAAAACACTCGAGGCTTTTGTCCCTGAAATTGAAGCAACCTGCAAGAAAATCAAAAAGCAAGTAAAAGAAAAACAACGAGAGATGGCTGAAAATCCTGAAGCACCTCTGCAAAATATGACTCCCGAGGAGCATAGGCAGTTTGTGAATGAAGTACAGCAGCTGAGAGCACAACTACAAGCAGCCCAGGCAACTCAGGCAGAGCAAGCTGCAAGACTAGCAGAGTTGAACGATAGGCAAGTTGTGATCCCGCAAAGGTCCATCTTGGATCGATTTCTTCCACAGCAAGCGGAGGCCGGATTCAGAGTTGGCATTGATGCCAACAACTTCGAGCTGCGCACAGGCCTTATTCAGATGGTGCAGCAAAACCAGTTTGGGGGGAGAGCTGTAGAAGATCCATATACCCACCTCAACCAATTCATCGAGGTGTGTAACACTGTGAAGCAGAACGGAGTAACCCAAGATGTTATCAGAATGAGACTGTTCTCATTCTCACTCAGAGATGAGGCTTGGTCTTGGTTTGCTGGACTGGATAAGAGTCAAATTGGGATATGGGAGGAGCTTCGAGCAGAGTTCCTTACCAACTACTTCCCACCGAGCCTGTTGCTGAAGAGGAAAGCTGCCATTACTACTTTCAAGCAGATGTATGATGAGTCACTCTACGAGGCCTGGAAGAGATACAAAGAGCTTCTACGACTCTGTCCTGGACATGGCATCGATCTGGAGATGCAAGTGTGCCATTTCTATGAGGGTTTGAATCCTCACATGAAGGAGTTGGTTGATGCATCTGCTGGTGGTATACTGATGAAGAAGAGTGGTGCAGAGAGCATGAGGTTGCTGGCAGGCATGGCGCTGAGTAGCCACCAATGGCCAACTGATAGGCAGCTACCAGTCAAAGCAGTTGAGACAAATCCAGAATTCGACGTGGTTACGGAGGTGAAAAAGCTCCGGGAAGAGATTGAAAAATTGGGCACAACACAAATTGCAGCTGTTGCAGAGCCAAGCATGGCCATTGTTCCGATGGAGGCCGACTACATCAACCGGGGTGCAAACAGTTCGTTTGGAACTGCCGGGACGGAGGTGAACTACATTGGCGGTGGTTATCACAATAACTACCGAGGCAATCAAAGGTATCATTACAACCATGGGCGATCTCACCCTGGTTTTTCTTATTCTAACCCTTCTGCTGCAGAACACCCTCCGTCTGGTTTTGATGTAGGTACTGGAGGAGAAATCGTGGAAAGAAAGAAGTCTGTGCTGGAAGAGACGCTCGAGAAATTTATCAAGAGCTCAGACAATCGGTTTGGGAAAGTAGAAACCGAGGTGAAGGGGATGGACGACCACATGCAGCTGATGACGAAACACCTTCAGATGATGGACACACAATTGAGCCAGATTGCCACCACACTCGGCAACCAACACAAGCCTGGACAGCTTCCGAGCACAACGGAGGTGAACCCAAGGATTCAAAAAGACTGCAAGGCCATCACTCTGTGGTCCGGGACGAGCTACAAGGGTCCCAAGATGGCTGTGAATGATTCTGGAGGAGAAAAGGAGCAAAACTGCACATGACAGGGATCCACATCAATCGACGCACCATCCTCGTAGATCGACACAGAAGAGAAGGCCCCATCGATCGATGCCACCCTACGTCGATCGACGTCGAAGTCTGTTCCAGGCACAAAGCTGAAGTAGTCTGAAAATCTACCTCCTCCTATACAATTCCCACAGCGGTTCACGAAGCAGAAAGAGGACGAGAAGTTCTCCAGATTTGTGGAGAATCTGAAGAAGGTCAGCATCAACATCCCGCTGATCGAAGCACTGAAGGAGATTCCGGGGTACATGAAGTACCTCCGGAAATTGATGAGTGGAAAGAAGCAATTTGTTGAGAATGAGACGGTGAAGATTCACGAACAGTGCAGCCTACTACTACAAAAGCAGGTGCCCAACAAGAGAAGCGATCCTGGATGCTTCTCTATTCCGGTTGAGATTGGGGGACACACGTTCGAGAGAGTACTATGTGATACTGGGGCCAGTATCAACCTGATGTCGTACTCCATTTACAAACGTCTCAACATCGGAGAGATGAGGGCCACGACGATCACCCTGCAGATGGCGGACCAGTCTGTGTCCTGCCCGAGAGGTATACTAGAGGATGTGCTCATTCGCGTGGGCCATCTCATTTTTCCTGCAGATTTTGTAGTGCACGAAATGAAGGAGGACGAGAACATGCCCATGATCTTGGGGCGTGAGTTTCTTGACACTAGCGCCGCTCTCATTGACTGTTGAGGCAGCGAGATCACACTCCAAGCAAATGACGAGAAGATCACCTTTGTGATCAACAAAAGCAGGAAGAAGGCGGAGTGCAATCTAATCTCCACTACTGAAGAAGGAGATGAATCCGACGAGGAAGAAGCAGCTGCCATTGAGTGGGAGCGAGGAAACAAAAGGGTAGAAGTGTCAACTACGCCTCCTTTTTCTGCCCTTACCACCATTATCAAAGACCAGAAGGTTTACAAGGTGGATGCCAAAGGTCGGCGAGTCTGGACCCGACCTCCTTGGCGGTGATTTGAGGTATCGTCGAGCTGCGACATTAAATCAAGAACTTGTTGGGAGGTAACCCAATCTTTTCTGTAATTTCTTTTCAAATATTCGTTTTTCTTTTTTTATTTATTTCGAATTTCTTTTATTTTGCGTTAACAATTGTTTTGCAGTATTTTTTTAAAAAAAATAAAATTTGTAGATCGGCTCGACATCGATCGACGCAGCCTGGCATCGATCGATGCCTAGCAGCCCGTCGTGATACACTTTGATCCACAAAGGGATCGACAAGAAGGCTTCAAGTCAATCGACGCAAAGTGCCAACAGCCACTATTTCACGCCGGGTGATGGTCGAAGACTCCAGCGGATAAAAAGTTGATGTCTGAGATCAACCACCAGGTATCGTTCCCTCTTTTGTCTGATTTTCAAACTTATTCCACTCTTTGAGTTGGAAATAAGTTTGGGGGATGTGGACAAGAGATGGAACGTTCTATCTTTTATTTATTCTGCTTTCTGTATTTAAATTTTTTCCTTAATTATTAATTTTATTCTATTTTGTGGGGAAAATTTTTGAGTTTTGAAATAACCCGAATAAGATTTTGAGATTAGAATCGGTTGAGAGTTGAGTTTGAATTGATTGTAATTGTGGTTAAATGCCTATGAATGTAGAATACTGCATGATAGGATTGATTTGACACTTATGCTTGCATGATGATTGAGCTGATTTGAAATTGACTGTGGAAGAAAAATTTTGAACCCTTGTGTGAGAAGTTTGAGCCTTTATTTCGTTTGATGTGAGATTCACATGTGTGTTTTGATTTCTCTAGAACTTGCCTATTTTCTGTGTTGAGACTGCTTAGTGTGCACGAGTTTAGGAAATGATCTTAGGCCATCTTTGATAGCCCAATTCCCTAAACACTGTCCATTTACATTAAATTTTCCCTAGTTAGCCACTTTTGAGCCTATACAAAATTTTTCTTTCCTTGTCTATGAGATTAAGAAGAAGTATTGGTTTCACTCATGTCTTGAGTTGTGGTATATGGGGTGAAATGATTGTCAGATGGAGATAAGAAAATATAAATTAGTGGTGAAAAGATGTGTGAAAAAAAAAAAGGAAGCTCAAAGAAATAATTATAATTCTCAAAAGCTCTCTGAAAAGAAAAGAATACAAAATTATCAAAAAGAGCATAAGAGATTCAAAATGAGCTAGAAAAAAAAATGACAAGTTGTTGAAAATATTAGGAGAAGGTTGGATGATGAATAGATGGTGGTTGCATTGGTTGAGAATGATCAACTCAACTTAATTTAGTCATTTGGCCAAATTTTCCCTACCCTTCACAAAAAAAGCTTACATTACCTCCTAATGAAAGACCTTTTTGATTCTAGACTTGTGTACACATTCTAGCAGTGGAGATATTAGAAAATTTGCAAGCCTATGGTAGAAATTTCATCATACATGTTGTTGAGTGCTTTCATCTATACCTTAAACACTTGAGAGTTGAGTGATACACTTCCTGTTAGTTCTTCCGATGTTGATGAATTTTTCGTCTCTTTCAAATTGCTTGTGTGTAGTGGATTTTCGACCCTTGACTATGATGAATCTTATGAGGCATTGCACTTTAATCGCATGATCTTTTGATTTCTTTCTTGCCTATTAATTGAGGACAATCAAACGTTTAAGTTTGGGGGGTATGATAAGCTCATTATTTTACTCGCTTATCTATATTATTTTCTACTATTTTATGTAGTTTTATCGAGTTTCTATATATATATGCATGAGTCTATATTAGGTGGTATTATGCGCGTATTGGTGTTTTTTCAGGTTATAGGCCTAAATTCACTTGAAAACCGTTCCGAAAGCAGTGACGTGTAAGAGTAGCAGAGAAGAGTTCTTCCACAAGGGGAATTCGGGCTATCGGCGCATGGCAATGGATGATGCTTTCAGTTAGCTCTCCAACGCAACTGGAATCGGGTCAATCGGAGTTCGGGAGAGGAAGTTATGGCCAAAACCGTGAGACCGCGCAGAAGGGGCGAGAGACCACGTCGATCGACGCCAATCAGCAACGATCGACGCGGGTCTGCTAATGCGGGAAATTTGATGAAAATTGGATTTATTCATATCTTTAGCCCTAGATTTGATAGGATACACATCCACCCCTATAAATACTCAGAAAATTTGACTTTTTCAGCATTCCCTATCATATTTTCATTCTACAATTTAGTTTTTAGAGTTTAGAGACTTGGGGAACACGAAACCCTTTTATTTTCTTGTAAGTTCTTTATGTTTATGCAATACAATATGTTTTCTTTTGGATTTCTATCTGCGATGAGTGGCTAGAAACCCTAGCGGGTTTTTGGGTTTGATATTATTATGGATGCATGTTAGGATTAAGTAATTAGGTTCATGATTCCTGTGTTTATTTTTTAATTCTAATTTAATTCAAGGACCGGGAGGTGAAGATTAATTTAGATGTCTAGCTATTGATAGAAGGACCGTGAGGTGAATATTGATAGTGGGATTAGGAATGCATGATACTATCTACACTATCCAAAAAGATGTACTAGACTGTAGGAGATGAACTGGTTTGCTTATCAGATTGACTAATTTGGTGTACTTTGAGACCGAGCGGTGATAGTCACTAAATAGTAATCTAGGTTATATTTGCCAAACAAGGAAATATAACATTATTGCAGTGTTCCACCTATAAAATTAATAGGTTCCTATATGTTATCCATAATAAGAATTCTTCCCTAGAATCTGTGTTGTTTTAAATTTGCTTTCAAAACATCTTTAATTTTCCATATTGTCATCGTTATTTTCTAAGTCAAAACCCTGATTTTGAATTCCTCAAACAATAAATCTTAGGATCATAGCTAGTATATAGGATTGTTTCCCCACACAATTCCCCTGGATTCTATAACCTTAGGGTTTACAAATTTATTTGCCACTATTTCTATAATTAATTTGTTAGAAATAATTGTGATCAGCTGCGCGTAGGGCTGCGCAGGAAAGCCGCACGCGCGCGGAACCTAGGGTTCTGCCCTGCCGCGCGCGTCTCTCGCGCCCCAACCGCTGCTCGCTGTCTTCCTAGCCTCCGTCCCCTTCCCTCATGTCGTCATCTCGGGGCCACCGCACGCCTGCTGTCGGCCGTGGCCGCGCGGCCCTCCCCTTGTGCGCGCGCGCGCAGCGTTGTCGCTGTCGAGGGCCTGTCGCTGCCGTGCCTGCCCTCGCCGACCGCCAGGCATGGCTTGCTGCCATGCCAGTGCCGTCGTGCATTGTCATGCGGTTTCCTTCATTTTTCGTGTTCTTCCTTCGTTCTTCGTATTCTTCGAGTTCTTCGTTCTCCGTTTTACAGATTTAATTTAAAAAAATTTAAAATTACATGGGTATACTTTTGTACCTTCATGTAGGCTTAGTATCTCATCAAGCCATAGAGATCTAGATTCTTTTAATGTCATATAAAAGAATCGATCTCGACTTAGGTCCTTATCAATGTGTGCCCCACACCAGCATACCAAGTCATCCAAGATAAGATGCTTATTTCCGCGTATGCTACAGCCTACACCGACAGTTTATCCTGGAACTGTCTCAGCCTTGATAACCATTTATATCTCGCTAGGTCAAACAATCCATACGATCTTCTGTGATCTACTACATACCGTATGATCTCCCTATCGACGAAATAAGAGGATAATTGCATTTGCAACACATGTTTGTTAATTCAGACAAGAGATGAACATACAACATTTATGATTCCAAGTATATTAACCAATCGACCTTGTACATAAAATACCAATCATAATGCTTTCAGTATATAAATCCATCATCATATACCCAGGAATTTCCTGCACAACTTCAATAAGAGGTAAATTGATATGGATTTTCTTCTTATGCTCCACAAACATCTTATATCTCTCATCCTTCCGCTTCTGAGCAAACCTCTGTGGGAAAGGAACAGGGACAAGTACAGCTGGTTTGGTACTATCTTCAGAACAAATATCCTTGCTATTTTTCAATTGTTCTTCTTTAAGAAGAACATCATTAAGCTGTGCAACTTCAGGTTGCACGGGCATATCAGCTGGGATTGATGGACCTTCATATGATTTTCCACTACGACTTGTAATGGCATTGCAATGATCCTTCGGGTTCACCACGGTATTACTAGGGAACTGTCCAGGAGTGTGCTGGTTGCCAATCACATTGTCAATCTGGGAAATCTGAGTGTCAATCTGCTTCATATGCTTTCCCATCTCACCCATACCAGCTTGCAACTTCATAATATCCCCCTCTATCTTACTTGTCTTGGCATTAGACACTGCAATAAATTGAGTGAGGAGTTCACTCATGCTTGGCTCCTTCGGCTCATTAATTCCCCCATTGGTTACAGAAAACCCAGGTGGGGGCTGCACTGAATTATTTGGATTAACATAGGAGAAATTGGTGTGGTTCCTATTGCTAGGATGCTAAGCCATGTTCCCTGCTGGATACCCCCTATTGTTGTTGAAGTTCCTCTGGTTGATATAATTGTCATCCTCAGCCTGAACTTCATCCCCCTGATCAAACCCATACTGAGGTTGATTATTCTCCAGCTTACTGAGGAGAGTCTGTAGTAGTTTAGTAGAAGCAGCTACCTACTATCTAATCAATTATCCACTATAATGAATAATTATGAAAAGTATTTATTCAATCCAATTCAAATTTTATTTCCAAACGCATGGGTTAATCACGATTGTGTTATCAGGTGATTCTCTCGAACCCTAAACCACAACATGGAAATCAAATTCCTGAAGACTCCTCTCGGATGCGCAGAAAGATTTTCCCTCTTGATAAAAAACCTCAGATTTCTAAACCCTTCAATAAATCAAATTCCTTTCAGATATTCAATTAATCAAATCTAATTATCATGCAACCTATTGATTAACCTAGTCCTTTCAGTTCAAGTAATATCAATTAATTTTCCATTAATGGCCAATATCAAGCAAATAATCAAAACTCTGGATAACAAATGCGAATGAAAATGGAAAATCGAATCAAATAAACTATTGCATAAAATTCATCACAAGTTCAAACCCTAGAATCCAAAGTGGATTTAGCCAGACATGCTAAATTCCATCAATAAAGAGAAAGGTATATACAAAGATAAAGAAAACATAAAATCAAAGAACTGTGGTCTTCAATCTTCGTATTTTGAATTCTCCCTTCGTTCTTCATTCTCTCCCAATTCTAAAAGTAAAAAATAATGAACCATTGATGCTAATAAAACTTTGGAACCCTCTATTTATATCTATCTTGTACAAATCCAAAAAGATATGAAAATTACATCAATTTTCAAGCTAAAAACATGATTGGTGACCCGTAAGAAGGATATGGCTATCACCATCTGTGCAAGTAGGTCGCCTAGTTGGTGCCGTAGGAAATCTGAGACAATTACAAACTCGGCAAGCCATCTGCAAACTCGGCGATCACCAAGTTCATATTTTGGGTCATCGTTTCCACCACGAGAGGAAATTGTAGTTTTTCGTTGACCTTTTATCGCTTCTTCATGTTCCAGATGCAAATGAACATCAATTGACGCCATAACACTCAGTCATATTTTGTAAACAACTTGATTGTGCGTGAATCCTGCACAGACAACCCAAAATCAACCAGACGTAATATTTCCTAAAAAATATGAATCAAGCACAGAAATATCACTGAACGATCAAATCTAAGGCAAATGCCCATAAATTCACAATTGTAAATGCACAAATTGAGTGTTTATCTTAGTTGATTTAGTTACTTTTAATTGTTTAGTTAAATACTCAACTAATGTTTGTATCGTGCTTGGATATTAGAAGACTCAATAGTAACTAGTAGTAACTTGCGGGTGAGATAGAGTACACGGATTCGATAAATTTAATTCTTGTGAGGTGTTTGTTTATTTAGTCAAATAAATTCCAAATTAGTCTCCCAAGATGATTCTAGCAAACTGCGTGAAATCTTGAACCAGGCATCATCGGTCGTCTGGATGATGGGTTTTGTATACTGAAAGCATTTATTATAATGAGTATACAACGATTTATTTATCCTATCTGTTAACAATCTTACATGTATGAACAATGGTATCCTCTTATCTCACCGATAGGGACGATCATACGGCGTGTTGTAGATCGCAGAAGACAGTATGATCACTTGACCTAGTGAGACATAAACCTGATCACAGCCGAGACAGCGTATGAGGATACGTCTGTCTGGATGGCTGCGGCATTGTCGAAATAAGTAGTCTGTCTTGGTTACTTGACATGCTGTTACGCAGAGGTGGCATATTGATGGACCGCAGTGAGATGTATTCGTCTGTCTGACATCAACGAATATAAGATCTTGTTATATTGATTGAGTCCAAACTCTAACGAAGGTTCGGGGGTTTGCACGGGTTGACTGTTGCTTTGACTTGCCATGGTGGAGAGCCTAAGTAACGTGCTCGTATATCCACGTCTTGGGTAACAGCAGTTCGTGTAGTACCGCCTGAGACTGGGTTTAGGTAACCATATCCGAGTAATAGGATGGGGACATTCCCTGAGGAGCTCAATAACATTCATCATGTCAAAGTCCTGCAGGCTGATTAAGTTCAGGCACGAGTGATAAGGTTTGAGTGGTACTACTCAGGAATAATAAGAAATTAATTAATTGTAGTTAGAGCTTGTCAGAGGCTCAGATTAATTAATGGATATCTGGTAACCTTAAATATGGGGATTCTCAATTAATGCAGCCTGTTCTCATAACGTGGAAATAAAGGGGTAGGTCAGTATTAATTCTGTGGTGAAAAAGAATTAATATTATTTAATTAATTATGTCCTGGGTTGTGGACATGGGAATTAATTAATTATAGGCCCACTTTTTACTTGCATTAGGTCCCAGGACTGGCACAATTAAATATGCTGAAAAAGGGCCCAGTAGCCCATTAGGGATAAAACCCTGGGTCTATAAATAGACCATTCTCTCTGGAAACCCTAGTCACTATTGAACACATTCAAATCAGTGAAACCCTAGAGGCAAAGAGAGAGTGGGCGGCGCCTGTAGAGGGGAGAAGAAGGATTTTTCTGCTCCGACCTACAACATAGATCTGTGGAATCCTCACCAGTAGCAGATCTGAGCAGCATTGGGACACAGCCCTGAAGATCTAATCTGGAGAACAGATTTCTCTTTTCTTCTCTCTTTGTTTTTGATTTTTTCTAAGAAATTAGATTACTAATTTCTGCTTCCGCAGATTAAATCGAATCGCGTGGTTGAATTGAAGCTGGAAATTTAAACGCGAAAGATTGGTTCAGACACTACGGAATAACGGTAATTTCTCAATCCACAATTCTGAGAATTAAATTCATAGGAGCATGCTAGGTTTCATCTTGTATTTAATTATGCACAAAATCCATAAATCGATCCGATTCAGTTTGGTTTTGGTGATTCGGTTCACGGAAAAACCCTACACTGGATTGGCACTCCAGAGCCACCCCACACCAACCTACACGAATGTCCCTTGGGGGCGGTAGTATGAATCGAGTCGACCCCCGGGGTCATCCAATTGGCCAAGTGAGCCTTCGGGAACCAGTCTAGGGCCATTAAAAATGCCCCCAGGGTTTCCAAAGACTCTGCACTTTGATCTTAAAAGCAACGATGTTTGGCTTGCACCCCTATTTTGAATATGACCAGAAGCTAAAGTGATTATTATTGAGGTCAGGCTCAAGCGGCCCAAACCAAAGGACACCGACTCATTCTCACGAAGTAGACCAAGGTGAACGTAGTCCAACAACCTGAAATCCAACTAGGCGCGACCCAGAAACCACATCAGAACCTGCTCCAACTAGAAAATCGACGCCAGACTCAAATCGAACACTGACCCTGGGTTCAAGTCGGTACCTAACCCTGAGGTCGGATTCGACGATGTCCCTGAGAGAGTGGATAAGGACGTAGCCATTGGAGGGGAGCTACGACAGTTATAACCGATCCCGAGATTTTTGGAGTGTGTTTCAAGAAATTCGGGACCGTCGCTAGTTTTGGCTAGGGTTAGTTAGGGACCAAACTTTTGTGATGGGCTTCCCTTGTATCCATAAAAGAGCACTCGATTTCTGTATCAATTTTTGCATGCCATGTGCTACCTTAAATTTTATCAAAATACACGATCAATAAACATTTTACTCGTTTTGTCTTTATTTCGATTTTTTGCATTTAATATCTAGCATTTTAAGCATCGGTTTGTGTGTTCTTCGCATTTAATTCTTATTTTTACGATATTTGTTATTTTTTCCTAAACCCGATTCTAAGGATCTCGATCTAATCATTTTTAAACCTCAACAAGACTATTTTTTTGAGTCATTTGTTTTTTATCAAAATATATTAGCTCTAACTTATTTTCAATTCATTTTAATCATATCAACTTACATTGTTTTGAGTTAAATTAACATTTATATTTAAAAATTTTAAAAGTCAAATCATATGCTCCACTCACATGCATTACCGTACGATTTTACACAATAGTTAATATTGATTTTTTTAAAAAAATATAATATATTAATTTGAATAATAAAAAGATATCTTCATTATATCTCGAACCCCTTATTTGTAAGATATTACTTATGTTATTTATACAATTTTATTATTGAAATGTATTTTAGAAAAATAAAATTGTTGTGTGTTATAAATTTGGGGTAGGTGGATAGTCGGTATTAGAATGGGGGTACTGCCTTGTTGACAAAAGATGCATCTAATCCCTGCCGACAATATTTTTTGTCTGTCCACTAAGTAATTACATGACATAAAAGCCCATTACACTCTCTACTCCATTAATCTATTCTTTCCACCCTTTCTTTTCTCTCACTACCGCCCAACTAAAAAGTTCATCAATAATTGAATTTTTCTTTTTCTCAATTCACCATCAAATAAATGTATATATGTTGAAAATCATCATTACGGTTACAAATAATAAAACATGATAGGGAGACGAATTTGTATGATCATTAGTATAATATTGTGCATCCTACATCTGAGAATTATATTTTATTAGAATAAACTTTTTAATATTTTATTCAAATATTTACGAATAAATTAAGTACTTAATCCTTTTAATTATTAATTTGATTTCAGTGATTAATTTTATTAAATAATAACAATGTTTACAAATTTATTGATTCAGTTTCAAAATAAAATATGCATTCTTAGTTAAAGATGCACTATAAATATTGAGATCATTTTTTAAATAAAAATTGTTAACTTTTTTTAATAATTATAGATTTATTACTTTTGTTTTTTTCCTATTATATTTGTGGTAATTTATAAATATAAAATACATGATTTGGAGGGTCAGAAAATAATTAACTAATTGTTTGATTACCATTCTATAAATGCAACTATAACTTACGAAAATATACCTTCAATTTTATTTTAATATAGATATAGATAATAAATTTGGATGAAATATATCAAATATTGAGTAAACAAAAAATTCGTATAATCAGATTAAACAACCATTAGTCGAATCGGATTTGAATCTTATATGTATATCCACTGACAAACTAATAAAAACAAATCTTGTTATGAATATTCATAGTTTTGACATGTCAAACTAAATTAATTGATTAGTCAGTATTTGTATAGGGCTAATTAAAAAGACTGGAAACTTAAATGATTTCGAACTTGTAACCTAGTGTAGGTGCATTCAGTTGTAATATACACCCTTCGTCCTACTATATTAGTTTAGCTTTCCTCGTTCGTATGTCCCACTATATTAGTTATATTTTCTAAAATGACAATTTTTTCACACTTACTAATAAAATATCAATTTCACTACACTCGCAAACATTAGTTATCGTGTTCGGTAATTATGTGACTAATTGATCAGGATTGAGGGAGTATTAGGAATCACTCCACCAGTTATAAGGAGGAGATGGAATGGAGTTTTGAAGACCGACTCTCAGGCCATCGCAATTAGTTGAGAAGAAGTCTCAACTAATGAAGTCTTAAGACAAATAAAAAGGCAACAAGACTGAAAAGATAAAGGAACAAGCCTACGAGACAAAAAGTGCTAAGGAAGTCAACCTTAGTTGGGCATCAAGGAAAGTCACGAAAGGCCTTGATACCTTAGACTGATTATCAACCGTTCTGACAAAAGCATCAAAAGTTGTGCAAAGCCTCAAAAAGAGGGAAAAAGTTGCATAAATTTAAGAAGTGTTGGTCCCAAAATTAGAGTTAATCAGATTTAAGCAGCGGAAGATTAAGAGTGAGTTCATGCAAATTCATACTAGTGGTTATCAATGATAAGCTCGGATTTTGACTCACTTATATTATTGTTTTCAAGTATTTTATTTAGTTTTATTGAGTTTACTTATATATTTTGAGCATGAGTCAAGTTTATGGGGTATTATGCTTGTCATGGTGTGTTTTTGCGGGTTCTAGGCCGAATTCAATGGAAACCGGTACTGAAAGCAGCAGATGTTCGAAGAAACAGTCACAAATTCTTCCACATATGGAATTTGAGCTAATGGAACATGGTATTTGAAAGATCTATGAATTATCTTTCCAATGCAACTGGAATCGGGTCAATCAGAGTTCGGGAGTGAAAGTTATGGCCAAAACCGTGAGACTGCGCAGAAGGATCAAAAGGAGGAAAAACGTCTCTATCTCGACCAATATGAAGTCCACGTCGACCGATGCAAGCGGATCTGCGTCGACTGACGCAAGCTCCGGGTCGACTGAGACAGACCCAGAAAAAGAAAATTTCGAGATTTTTATAGTTAAATCATATTTTTAGCTCTAGATCCCAATATATACACCTCTACCTCTATAAATACTTGTTTTGCTTCTCAGCTCTACCCCTTAGTTTTCACTTAGTTGTTCTCTTGGATTGTTGAAGTTCTTGGAGTTATAATTATTTTGTGGAGGATTCAACCTTTTTTTTTATTTTAAGTTTTTATTATGCAATTTAATAATATGTTTCTTGGATTTCTATTCATCATGAGTGGCTAGAAACCCTAGCGGATTCTAGAGCTATGTGTAATTGATCAGGTTTGCATGTTAGATTAATCAACTCAACATTGCATGGTTTCAATTCCTTATTTAATTGATAGAATTTAGGATTGATGATGGATCGAGAGATGAAATTGATTCTTTATTCATAGTTGTTAATTGAAAGACCGAGAGGAGAAAATTAATAACAAGAAGAGGAATTGAATATAATTGGTTTTCTGTCTCAAAAGGAAGATTAATCAATTATAGGGAATTAAATCTATTTTTATTGAGGTTGATTATTATTGTGTTCTTGAGGCCAACAAAGTATATACAGTCACATGATAGTAACCTAGGTTAAAATTGCCCAACTAAGGAATTTTAATACTTTATTTGATTTCCCACCATTGTAGAGTTGATTATCTTGCATGTATTCTAATTGATTATTTGCCCTAGAATCTATGTTCTTTATATTGCTTTTCAAAACCCTTTAAATTTCAGTTTTGTCATCTTTATTTTCAAAAACCAAAACCCAACTTCTGTTTACTCAAACAATAAATCTGAAAACTATAGTTAGTGTATGGGATATTTTTGTTGCACAATTCCTCTGGGTTCGACTACCTTTGGGTATCTTTATAAATTTATTCGCCTCTGTATTTGCAATCAATCTGTGAATTTTGTAGTGATCAAATTGGCGCCGTTACCAGGGAATTGTTAGATTTATCTTGTTACTAACTTGTTTAAAGATTAATTGGATTGAATTTTTATTTTATTTTATTTAATTTTCTGTTCGTGTGCGTGTGTTTGGTGTGTGAATTTGTGTCTGTTTTGACGGACGCACGTGCCGCGTCGGTCAACGCAGAAGAATTTTTGCATCGGTCGACATAATTCTCGTGTCGGTCGACACAGATCTGATATGTTTTTATTTTTGTCTATATTCTCAGGTTTTGCATGAACACGAGGGTCCAAGGGAAACCACTTGAAGTCTTTGATCCATAAATTGAGGCCACAGTCCAAAGAAGGAAAAACAAGGAAAAGCAAAGCACAATCACTAACATGGAGGCACCACCACACCGAAGTGAGGAGGATGATCATGAGATGCCACCTCTGGAGGATCCCAACACGCAGCTCATTACTTAACAAAATGCCCTACTGATGGTCCAGAAGATGAATCAAATGCGGGAGTTGGTCACGCGACTGATGTTAGAAAGAGAAGCAGATCGAGTTGCGGCTGCAAGGAGAAACTGAGAAAGAGAGCAAGAAAGGCTGTGCCGAGAGGACTCCAACGATGAGGATCCCAATTCCATGGCAAATAAGTACAGACCGCAACCCGGTAATGAGGGATTCGTTATTGGTATCAGTGCCAATAACTTTGAACTCAAAACCAGTCTTATTCAGATGGTTCGGCAGAACCAATTTGGTGGCCGAGCTGTGGAGGACCCTTACACTCACCTTAGGATGTTCGTGGAGGTTTGTGAGACCATCAAGCAGAATGGAGTCACCCAGGATGTGATCCGTCTGTGCTTGTTCCCCTTCTCACTTCAGGATCAAGCTCGGATGTGGTTTACAGCCCTGGACTGCAACAGCATCCGCACTTGGGCCGATCTCTGAGCAGAGTTCCTCTCTGGCTTCTTTCCACCTTCAGTCATCATTCTGAAGAAGATGGAGATCTTGAAGTTCCACCAAAAGATGGGCGAGTCCTTGTTCGAGGTTTGGAGCAGGTGGAATGAGCTGTTGAGGAGCTGCCCGGGCCATGGAGTTTATATCGAGGAACAGGCCCACATCTTCTACCGAGGGATGAACGAGAGTACCCAAGCAGCTGTTGATTATGCCGCGGGAGGTTCTCTGATGAGCAAGTCACCTGAAAAGGCCCTCAAGCTGTTGAAGAAGATGGCGTTGCATGCTCAACAATGGTCCAATCCGAGGAGGCCTCAAGTCAAGGCAATTGAGAAGAAGGGACCGGATGACACTCTCAAGAAGGAGATTGAAAAGCTCAAGGGGGAGATGGAAAAGCTAGCCTCTAATGTTTCTGTTGTTTCTGCTGCACAGGTTGAACCCGTTGCTGATGTGAATTTCATGAACCGAGGAGGCTATCAGAATCAATTTCAGAATCAATATCAGAATTAGCAATGAGGTGGAGGATATCAGCATTACCATCAAAGCAACATGTCGGCTTCTCTTATGTTAATCCGGCGGGTGGAGAATTTCCCCCACTTGGTTTTGATGTGCAGGATGCAGAAATCGCTGAAAAGAAAAATGAGAGTTTGGATGTGGTGTTGGCCAAGTATATCAAAGCTTCGGATTATCGAGTTGGAAAGATAGAGCAAGAAGTGGCTAGAGTGCACACAAAGATTGATCTAGTTGGCAAACATTCAGATGCTTGAAACTCAAGTCAGCCATATTCTTACCACCATTGGAATCCAACACAAGCAAGGACAACTTTCGGGCACTACTGAGGTGAATCCGAAGACTCCGAAGGAGTTCAAAGCAGTTACTTTGAGGTCTGGCACGAGTTACAAAGGCCCCGGGAAGATTTTGGACAAGTTTAGGGGGGAAGAAGAGGAAAATCCTGTGTGGGATGCCTCTGTTACGACCGACGCACATCCTGCATCGGTCGACACAGACAAATCGAGCGAGGTGAAGAAGATGGGCGATGCAGTCACGTCGACCGACACACCTTCACGTCGGTCAACGCGGAGTCCAGGAACCTCGACCGAGATGCCTGCCCGACGGTCGACACAGAGGGCTGTTCAAGCCAATTCTTCTACTGAAAAAGAAGATCCTTTTCCCCCAATGCCCTTTCCTCAGAGGTTTGCAAAGCAGAAAGAAGACTCGAAGTTTGCTAGGTTTGTAGAGAATTTGAAGAAAGTCAGCATCAATATACCATTGATCGAAGCTTTGAGGGAATCCCGGGTTACATGAAGTACCTCCGGAAACTGATGAGCGAGAAGAAGCAGTTCGTGGAGAACTCAACTGTGAAGTTACATGAGCAGTGCAACTTGCTACTTCAAAAGCAGGTGCCAATCAAGAGGAGTGATCCAGGTTGTTTCTCGATTCCAGTCGTGATTTGGGGGATAGAGTTCCAAAGGGTGTTGTGCGACACTGGTGCCAGCATCAATCTTATGCCATATTCCATCTTCAGGCGCCTCAACATTGGAGAACTGAGGGCAACTACAATTACTCTGTAAATGGCAGACCGATCTGTGTCTCGCCCCAAAGGTATACTTGAGGATGTTCTCATTCGTGTGGTTCATCTAATCTTTTCTACAGATTTTATAGTGTTTGATATGAAGAAAGACTACAATATGCCCTTTATCTTGGGACGAGAATTTTTAGACACTAGTGCTGCATTGATTGACTGCCGAGGATGAGAGATCACACTTCCTACCAATGATGAAAAGATCACCTTTGTGATTGACAAAAGCCAACAACAGTCAGAGTGCAACCGGATCACATCAGTTGAAGATTCTGAAGATGAAATGGAGGATGCCGAGGAAGAAAAGGAGGAGAAAGCTGCCATTGAATGGGAGCAAGGAAATGGGTTGGTGAAATTGTCAACTAAGCCATCCCTTTCCGAGCTCACTACTGTCATTCAAGACCGCAAAGTCTACATGGTGGATGCAAAAGGACGAAGAGTTTGGACCCAACCCCCATGGTCATGGTGAGTTGAGGTATCGTCGAGCCGCGACGTTAAATCAAGCACTTGTTGGGAGGTAACCCAATTTTTACTTTCTTTCTTTTCAAATTTTTGGTTATTTTCACTTTTGCAATTTGCTTTCAATTTTTGAATTGGTTATTCCTATTTTTATTATAAAAAAAATCGAGGAACAGTGTCTGTTTCAACTAACGCAGACCTGGCGTCGGTCAACACAAACAGTCGACGTAAAGCACTTTGACACGAGATAGAGATCAACAAGAAGGCTCCACATCGACTGACACAGAGCCCGCGTCGATCGACGCGGAGTGCCAGCAGCCAAAATCTCACGTCGTGCGATTTCTAAAGGTTTCAGGATAAAAAGTTGATGTCTGAGATCAACCACCAGGTACCGTTCTCTCTCTTGTCTGATTTTCAAACTTTTTCCACTCTTTGAGTCAGAAATAAGTTTGGGGGGATGTGGACAAGAGTTTGAACGTTCTATCTTTTACTTATTCTGCTTTCTGCATTTAGTTTTTGCCTAGATTAATTTAATTTTTTATTTTTTTGCAATGTTGTGAGCAAATATTTGAGTTTTGATGCAACTTGAATGAAGATGTGAGATAGAATCGATTGATGGTTGAGTTTGGATTGATTTTGATTGTGGTTAATTGACTATGAAAGTAGAATACCACATGATAGGATTGATTTGAAACTTGCACTTGCATGATGATTGAGTTGATTTGAAGTTCAATGTGGAGGAAAATTTGAACCCTTGTGTGAGATTTTTGAGCCTTATGTTCATTTGATGTGAGATTCTCATGTATGTCTTTATTTCTCTAGAACTTGCTTATTTTCTGTTTTGAGACTGCATAGTGTGCACAAGTTTAGGAGATGATATTAGGCCATCTTTGTTAACCCAATATCCTAAATATTGTCCCTTCACAATTAAATTTTCCCTAGTTAGCCACGTTGAGCCTTTACAATTCTTTCCTTGTCGATGAACTTAAGAATGTGATGGTTTCGCTCGTGTCTTGAGTTGTGATTTGATGGGGCAGATTGATGTGAATTAGTGGTTGATGAAAAGTTGGGTGTTAAATAGCTCAAACAGAATTAAAATTCTCATAAGCCCTATAAAAAAAAGAGAAACAAATATGTGTGTAAACTATTAAAGGGTATAAGGGATTCCAAAGAGCTAAAAAAAATGTAATCTAGGGAAAAATTAAATGCAGAAAGCAGAATAAATAAAAGATAGATTGTTCCAACTCCTGACCACATCCCCCCAAACTTATTTCCGACTCAAAGAGTGGAAAATTTTTGAAAATCAAACAAGAGAGAGAACGGTACTGGTGGTTGATCTCAGACATCAACTTTTTATCCCGGAACCTTCAGAAATTGCACGACGTGAGATTTTTGCTGCTGGCACTCCGCATCGACCAACGCGGGCTCTACGTCGGTCGATGTGGAGCCTTCTTGTCGATCCCTATCTCGGGTCGAAGTGTTTCACGTCGACTGTCTGTGTTGACCAATGCCAGGTCTGTGTCAGTCGAAATAGATACTATTCCTCGAAATTTTTTTAACAAAAATAGGAATAACAAATTCAAAAACTGAAAGAAAATTGCAAAAACGAAAATAACAAGAAATTTGAAAAGAAAGCAAGTAAAATTTGGGTTACCTCCCAACAAGTGCTTGATTTAATGTCGCGGCTTGACGATACCTCAAATCCCCATGACCATGGGGGTCGGGTCCAAACTCTTCTTCCTTTTGCATCCACCATTTAGACTTTGCGGTCTTCAATGACAGTAGTGAGCTCGGAAAGGGATGGCTTAGTTGACAATTTCCTAAACCCAATATCTTAAACACTGTCCCTTCACAATTAAATTTTCCCTAGTTAGCCACGTTGAGCCTTTATAATTCTTTCCTTGTCTATGAGCTTAAGAATGTGTTGGTTTCGCTCGTGTCTTGAGTTGTGGTTTGATGGGGTAGATTGATGTGAATTAGAGATAAGAAATGTCAAATTAGTGGTTGATGCAAAGTTGGGTGTTAAATAGCTCAAACAGTATTAGAATTCTCATAAGCCCTATAAAAAAAAGAGAAAGAAATATGTGTGTAAACTATTGAAGGGTATAAGCGATTCAAAATAGCTAAAAAAAAGAAAAAAATTGATGAGGTGATAATGATAGAGAGTGCTGTTATTTCGATGAGTTGGCCAACTTGATGAATTTTAGTCACTTGACCAAATTTCCCTACCTTGTCACAAAAAGCCTACATTACAACCCGTTGAAAGTTCTTTTTGATCCAATACTTGTGTGCACATTTTAGTAGTGGAGATATTAGAGAATTTGCAAGTCTATGGTAGAAATTTCTTCATACATGTGTTGAGTGCTTTCATCTAATCTTAAACATATGAGAGTTAAGCGATACACTTCCCGTGAGTTCTTCTACAGTTGATGGATTGTCTATCTCTTTCAAATTGTTTGTGTGAGTGGATTTTTAGTTCTTGAGTGTGACGAATCTTCTGAGGCATTGCACATTAACTACATTATCTTTTGATTTCATTCTTACCTATTGATTGAGGACAATCAAACGTTCAAGTTTGGGGGGTTTTATAAGCTCGGATTTCGACTCACTTATCTTATTATTTTCATATATTTTATTTAGTTTTATTGAGTTTACTTATATATTTTGAGCATGAGTCAAGTTTATGGGGTATTATGCTTGCATTGGTATGTTTTTGCAGGTTTTAGGCCGAATTCAATGGAAACCCGTACCGAAAGTAGCAGATGTTCGAAGAAACAGTCACAACTTCTTCCACAGATGGAATCTTAGCCGATTGAGCTAATGGAGCATAGTATTTGAAAGATCATTGAATTATCTTTCCAATGCAACTGGAATCGGGTCAATCAGAGTTCGGGAGTGAAAGTTATGGCCAAAACTGTGAGACTGCGCAGAAGGTTCGAAAGGGGGAAAATGTCTCTGTCTCGACCGATATGAAGTCCACGTCGACCGACGCAAGTGGATCCGCATCGACCGACGCAAGCTCAGTGTTGACCGAAACAGACCTAGAGAAAGGAATTTTCCATATTTTTATGGTTAAATCAAATTTTTAGCCCTAGATCCCAATATATACACCTCTACCTCTATAAATACTTGTTTTGCTCGAGTTTTGAGTCCTTCTCAGCTCTTCCCCTTAGTTTTCACTTAGTTCTTCTCTTGGATTGTAGAAGTTCTTGGAGTTTTAATTATTTTGGAGAAGATTCAACCATTATTTTTATTGTATGTTTTAATTATGCAATTTAATAATACGTTTCTTGGATTTCTATTTATCATGAGTGGCTAGAAACCCTAGCGGATTATAGGGCTATGTGTAATTGATCATGTTTGCATGTTAGATTAATCAACTCAACATTGCATGGTTTCAATCCCTTATTTAATTGATAGAATTTAGTATTGATGATGGATCGAGAGATGAAATTGATTCTTTATTCATAGTTGTTAATTGAAAGACCGAGAGGAGAAAATTAATAACAAGAAGAGGAATTGAATATAATTGGTTTTCTTTCTCAAAAGGAAGATTAATCAATTATAGGGAATTAAATCTATTTTTATTGAGGTCGATTATTATTGTGTTCTTGAGGCCAACAAAGCATATACAGTCACATGATAGTAACCTAGGTTAAAATTGTCCAACCAAGGAATTTTAATACTTTATTTGATTTCCCACCATTGTAGAGTTGATTATCTTGCATGTATTCTGATTGATTATTTGCCTTAGAATCTGTGTTCTTTATATTGCTTTTCAAAACCCTTTAAATTCCAGTTTTGTCATCTTTATTTTCCAAAACCAAAACCTAATTTCTGTTTACTCAAACAGTAAATCTGAAAACTATAATTAGTATATGGGATATTTCGTTGCACAATTCCTCTGGGTTCGACTACCTTTGGGTATCTTTATAAATTTATTTGTCACTGTATTTGCAATCAATCTTTGAATTTTGCAATGATCAATCAACCAGTTAAGTTCTTTGAAAATTTTATTTAACTACAAGTCTGATTAGAATCAAGTTCGGGTATACTCCAACACGAGATAGTGTTGGGTTTTAAATTCTTGCAGAATTAAATAATGCAATAAAGAGCACAAGAATTTGTAGAGGTTGGGACAACTGTCCTACATCATCTCTTCAGGAAGTAGCCCGAAATACACTAGATTCAATATTACAATTTGTCCTCATGATCTATCGCAAGTTGGTGAATGTCTATGTCCATCAGTCCACTTGCTCACTCGCCCAAGGTCTCGTCCTCCTTCAGCACTTACGTAGGGAGTGTGGGCACACCACGCAGCCTCCTTCTTCGGAAGTTGGGAGCTTTTAAGTTCTTCCCGGAACTCTTCGAACTTGCAGCAACACCCCCGTGATAGTCATAGCTTGGAGATAGCTGCAATTATTTGATCTTTCTCGGAGTGAAAGAGAACCAATAATAAAACTCAAGTTGAGAAGCTATAAGACTGGTGTCCAGAGATTGGAACACGGTAAGCTATTCCAAAATAGTCTCGAACAGGAAAAGTGAACTCTGGGAGTCTCTATTCGTAGATTCACTTGAGAAAGGATAGTCGGCCTTGAATATCAGCAAATCTAAAAGTTGTGATGACTTATCTTATAAGCTTCATGTGGATTTGTACATGATTGTTGAAGCTCATAAGTCGTAACTTTCTCCTTTGAGATTGCTTTGGGTATTTATAGACGAAGCAAGAGAATTTTTGGTTAAAGTAGCCGTTTAGAGACAATCTGGATCTTGAACTATCCGTTAAGTCTCTAGTCTAATAGTGACAGGTTGTTTTTTCTGCTCTGCCACACCTGCTCCATCATTTTCTAACACAAGGTGTCGACATCTTGTTGTGTGTCATAACGGCTCGGCAATCTAAGGAATCCTATTTAAACAGGATGTTTGAATTTCAGACTTTAAGGAATCTCATTTTCCTTAAGTGTGAGTCTTTGTGAATCCTTTGGCTTGTCTTCTTTGTCTCTACTCGTGAGATGAACTAGACCTGATAAACTTGTGATTATCAAAGCTAGTGATATCTACCAATTGTTGGAATTGTATACATAAAAATATTATGATTGGTATGTTATGAAATGTTATGTTTGATATACTGGTAATCATTAATGACTTGCAATAAACAATTCCTGTCAAAATTAACCAACATACGATGCGAAAAAACACATCTAGTTCTCTCATCGATAGGGAGATCATAAGGTGTTTAAGAGATCACAAAAGATTGTATAGATCATTTGACCTAGCAAGATATAAATAGTTATCACAGCGGAGACAATTTCTGGTTAGGTTGTCGGTTTAGGCTGAGACACACAAGTTTTATAAGTGGTTTATCTTGACTGCTTTGTGTGACCAGTACATCTCATTGTATTGATAGGATCAACAGTGAGATGAACCATACTTGACATATGAATAAGTAAAGATCTCGATAACTTGGTCGGATCTAAAGTCTATTCAAGGCCGAGAAGCACACATGGATTTATTGTCACCTTGACATGCTATGGTGGAGAGTCTTACATGTACTCATATATCTGCATCTTAGGTGATGGAATTTTGATACGATCATCGCTGAAAGGTTTAGATCGCAGCCCAGGAATTCGAAAAAATGACACAGGCGCAACGCGGAAGCAAATTGATAACTTGATAAGATGGGGAAAATCCAACACCTTTGGATTCGAAAACATTCAAGTACCAAAGTCTAGATTAAATCTCCTACGACCCAAGAAGCGAATTGATCCAACACGAAAGATATAGTTGAAGACGCCACAAACGGATGTGAAAATCCAGTTGATAAGCCAATCTTGAATATCAAGGTAATCCACAGAAATTCATGAGTTTTCAGAATTAGAGAAATAACTCACAAAATTATTATTGAACTGGAAACTGAATTATTTGTTACATAATAAGGCCTATATATAGGCAAACTCAAATCCTTTTATGGACATCAAATCCTAATCTAATAAGGAAATCAAATCCTAATTTCATAATGAAATCAAATCCTAATCTAATAAGGAAATCAAGTCCTAATAAACTAAGGAAATAAAACATATCTAAAAGATAGAATCTAGAATAATTTAAATAACTAACTACCAAATTTTATCATGATAAATCAAATCTTCAATGAATATTCTTGAAATATCTTTTTAAATCTTGCCAACTAGATCTCCATCATTTCTCTCCTCTTCAAATGGATTTGTCCTCAAATCCACATCTGCACTAGATTAATTGACCATGTTATGTTGCCCTTGGTTGGTTTGTTTGACACATCATCGTGTTCAAAATCTAGCAAATTGCTTTTCTTCATGCATCTTCATTTTCAAACCAATAGTTCGTACAAAAAAGAATTGATCTATGGTCCTATCAACCATATTCTCTACTAACATCATTAACTTTGACTTTGTCATCTTCTGCACTTAACACTACCTTTGGATACCAATAACTAGACTATTAATGATAGTGAGTGTAGCCGAAACCTCAAATCCTTCATCGTCTTCAAATATGAAACGGTGTAGGAACTCTCACCTCCTCTCATTTGGTCTCTTGAAATGGTTGCATTGACTCAGATTGAGTTACCACCACTGCTTCACCAAGAACCTCCAATGGTATTTGAACTGCTATATTGTCTTCCTCAATTTCTTGACCTACAATAGGCAACAAATTAGACATGGTTGCCACCAACACCTGCTCCACCATTGACAGAATTTTATCAAATAAGGAGGAAATAACTGGTAGATTCTCCCACCTTGCTAGTCTATATCTCAGCTTTTTTGCTGCTCAAATAATCATCTTCCAATGCATCAAGCCATTGATGCAACATCTCCATCTCTGACCTCACCATTTTTCTAAAGTCAGATTTCAAAAACTTCATCATATACCTCATTTGAATTCTAGCATCATCATCTAAAACATCATCTTCAGTTTTAACCATTCTGTTCATGGAACACCATGACAAAGCGGTGAAACCTATAGATCTCGTCAAGAAGTTTCCAAAATGTATAATTGCACTGAAATTGGACACTTGTAGGAAAAGTTATGACCAAAACAGTTTTCTATCCCTTTTTTTTAAAATCTCTTTTTTTTTCTCACGCCTTCTCTTTTTTTTTTTGTCTCTCTCTTCTTCTTTTTTTAAAAGGAAACTACCAAATTACATGGTAATAATAAAGGAAAAACTATAGATAAGAAGATATATGATAAGGAAATATTTGGATATGGTAATTACCAACATAAGGAAGGATTTGATACTTGGAAAGATTTGACTAGATATGGATGGAAAGAGTTGAATAATTATGTTATGGTATTAATAATTCAAATCTTTACTGATAAGAACCCTAAAATCACAACTCAAAGACACAAAAATATACGAATCAAGAATGACACAAACGACACGAAAGGAAAAAAGACAAGACTTGATTTTTTTTAATTTTTTGTAACACGCAAAATTGAAAGACTAGGAAGAGGAAGGACATGACCTCGATATTGAATACGAAATGATACCAAAATGAAAAGGAAAAGAAAGACACAACCTGACTCTGGGAACCAAAATGATATGATCCTCACCAGAAGGTTTAGATTGCAGCCCAGGAACTAAAAAAAAAACAACACAGACGCAACGCGAAAACAAACAGATAACTTGATAAGATGGGGAAAGTCCAACACCTTTGGATTCGAAAAACTTCAAGTACCGTAGTCCAAATTGAATGTCCTATAACCTGAGAAGCAAATTGATCCAATAACAAAGGATATAGCCGAAGACGACACAAATGGATGTGAAAGTCCAGTTGATAAGTCAAAGTTGAATTTCAAGCTAATCCATAGAAATTCATGAGTTTTCAGAATTCGAGAAATAACTTTCAAAATTATTATTGAACTGAAAATTGAATTATTTGTTCCATAACAAGGCCTATATATAGGCAAACTCAAATCTTATTATGGAAAACAAATCCTACTATAATAAGGAAATCAAATCCTAATTTCATAAATAAAATCCTAATCTAATAAGGAAATCAAATGCTAATTAACTAAGGAAATAAACTATATCTAAAAGATAGAATCCAAAATTATTTAAATAACTAACTACCAAATCTTATCAAGATAAATCAAATCTTCAATCATATCTTCAATGAATTTCTTGATAAATCATGCCAACCAGATCTCCATCATTCCCCTCCTCTTCAAAAGGATTTGTCCTCAAATCCACGTATGCACAAGATTCAATTGACCATCTTACGTTGCCCTTAGTTGAATTGTTTGACGCATCATCATATTCAAAATATGGCAATTGCTTATCTTCATGAATCTTCATTTTAAAACCAAGTTCGCACAAAAATGAATTGATCTATGGTCCTCTAAAGCATATTCTCTACTGAAGACATTAACTTTTACTCTGTCGTCTTCTGCACCCGACACTGCCTTTGGATACCCATAACTGGACTACTAATGATAGTGAGTGTAGTCAAAACCTCGATTCCTTCATGGTCTTCAATATTACCCTCCAAGGGTGTAACAACTCTCACCTCCTCTCATTTGGTCTCTTAAAATGGTTGCATCGACTCAGATTGAGTTTCCACCACTACTTCACCAAGAACCTCCAATGGGATCTGAACTACTATATTGTCTTCCTCAAATTCTTGAACAGAAATAGGCAACGACTCAGACGTGGTTGCCACAACACCTGCCCCAACATTGACCGAAGTTTATCAAATGGGGAGGAACTATCTAGTTGATTATCCCACCTAGCTTGCCTATATCTCATCTTTTTGTTGCCCAAATAATCATCTTTGAATGCATCAAGTTGTTGATGCAACATCTCCATCTCTGACCTCACCATTTTTCTGAAGTCATATTTCAAAAACTTTATCATATACCTCATCTAAATTCTAGCATCATCGTCTAATTCATCATATTCAGTTGTAGCTATTCTGCTCATGGAATGTCAAGACAAAGCGGTGACACCTTAGATCTCATCAAAAAGTTTCCAAAAAGTATAATTGCACTGAAATTGGACACCTATAGAAAAAGTTATGACCAAAACAGTTTTCTCTTCTTTTTTTAAAGTCTCTCTTTTTCTTTTTCTTTTTTTTCCTACGCCTTCTCTTTTTTTCTCTCTCTCTTCATATATGATAAGGAAATATATGGACGTGGTAATTACCAAGATAAGGAAGAATTTGATACTATGGAAAGATTTGACTAGATTTGGATGAAAAGAGTTGAATAATTATGGTATGGTATTAATAATTCAAATTTGCACTAATAAGAACCCAAAAATCATGACTCAAAGACATGAAAATATACGAAACAAGAAAGACACAAAAGATATGAAAGGAAACAAGACAAGACTCAATTTTTTTTATTTTTTTAACACACGGAATTGAAAGACAAGGAAGAGGAAGGACAAACCTAGATATTGCTACAAAAATGATAAGGAAAAGAAATACACAACCTAGCTCTGGGTACCAAAATGATACGATCCTTGCCGGAAGGTTTAGATCGTAGCCCAGGAACTCAAAAAAAATGACTCAAACGCAACGCGAAAAAAAAATTATAACTTGATAAAACCGGGAAAGTCCAACACCTTTGGATTCAAAAACCTTCAAGTACCGTAGTGTTGGTCCCAAAATTAGAGTACAAATACGTGCAGCGGAAGGTTTGAATATATAGCGGAAGCATTAATTAAAGCACTTGCACTTGTTCAGATAAACAGACGATAGTTAGTTTAGTGTGTATAAGATTTAAGCTTAGGTCTATTCTTGTCAAGTTAGTTTCACAAAGTATACACTTTAATACTTAGACTAGTATTGAAGGTTTGAACCGTCAATTCACTAAGTACAAGCCACCTTACAATCTATACACGGCCCGACAGTGCCTCTGTCCTTCGGTCAGCTATGGCACTCGCCTAGGAACTCCTTGCAGACTTAGTCTTCAAGTAGAAATGAGGACGGCACCCCGCAGCCTTCTTCCCGGTGGCTGGATGTTTACTGTTCTTCCCAGAACTCAGGTTGTTGGCATACGCCTGTGAGAATCAATATCCCAAACTAGGAAACTGACTGCTATAAATATATCTTTGAAAGATATGTTCACCAAAGAAAAGTTTCACCCTTAAAGCTTCAGCCTCGTGCTAGGAGAAGATAGCGCGGAGTAATAACTTGAGTCAAAGACTCAAGTCTCGTGTTAAAAAACACATAAACTCAGAGAGTTTTAGCAGAGAGATTGCTTAGCAGAATGCCCTTTGTCGCGTGAAGACTTTCAAATTTCGTAACCATTTAAGGTTGGAAGGCAGACCTATTTATAGAGGATTTCCTTTGGCATTTTGAATTTCTACCCATTAGACACATAAATCCAGACGTTAGACTCATGGAAAATTTTGTCCAATTGTAGCCCATGTCGAAGATCTGCTCTCTGCTCTGCTCTGCTACGTCAGTGTACTATACACTAACTTTATGTCAGACTAAGTTTCAGTTCGAGGGATCCAAGTTTAGATAATCTCATACTGAATTTCACTTGGGCGTGTATATGTCTAAGTCTGACTGAGCTTTGATATCTTTCGAATAGCTCGTGTTTTAAAGGTAGAGGCTCTTATACTGACTTCCCAAGGTCAGTATTGCTTAGCCCTCATACTGACATGTTGGGAAAATTATCAAAGTTTCCCTTCCCCAGTTGATAGCTTAGATCTTTTGATTTAGTGTTTAAGTGTTTTGGTGGATCAAATCCTAAGTCCTACCAGCGTCAGTTTGTCTCTAGAATAGCTCTAGTCTCAAATGTAAAGTCCTGTTTAGGTCTTTTTGAGTTGTAAGTCGTAGCTGATCAAGACTCATGCTGGCTACTGTTCACCAGCATGAGATGTGCTTACCAGTTGAGAGAAATCTCACCAGCAGACGACTGACAGACCCATGCTGACACTGTTCATCAACATGGAGTCAAGAGCTAATGACTGGCTACTGTTCACCAGTTGGAAGGATTTCACCAGCAGGAGGCTGACAAATCCTACCAGCAGAATACGTGTTCTGGCTGACACTATTTACCAGCGGTGAAGCCACCAGTCATGGGAGATTCCAAGAGTTAACATCCAGACAAATTGGTAGACCTTGATTGTGCTAAGGAAAGTCACCAGCAGAGACTGCCAGCACAGGATCACCAGAATGATCTACCAGTCGGATGTTACCAGCAGAATTCAAGATTCACTCTCCCAGCATCTTAGAGACAAAAGGAAGATTCGTCTGAGGAATATACTGACAAAGTAAGACTTTAAGGAAGGATATCCTTAAAGTCTATCAGTTCAAGACACCAGTTCCGATTCCTCGTACTGACGAATAGAGCCGTTCTGACACAAAGAGGTCTGTGTCAGAAAAAGCGGACACAAGCATGGCGCTTTCCGGAAATTCCTACCTGCCGCCGTCAGAAGGACATGCGCGGACAGAGACCATTCTGGATGTGTCCAAACGGCTAGAATATTTGAATGGGATCCCTCGGCTATAAATACCTGGGATCCATCAACATTCAATGTTCTTGGCCAATTCTTCACCTACCGAAAGACTGAAATTTATTACGCTCAAGCAAGTAAAAGCATACAACTTTCGAGGCCTCTCAAAAGGCTATCCGTGTGTTGATTTATTCAAACACGAGACTTCAAGCTTCCAGCTTGTAAGTTACAGACCTCACCTGGTGTTCTTTCTCTTTCTGAGGAAGAACATAGCAGCTCTAGAGCCAGCCAGCTCTTGAGTTATTACGGGCAGTTTGCCGTAGAGGATTCACGTTCTTGGGAGAACTCAACACCCAACCAGTCAGAGGAGGAGGTTGAAGTGACGTGCTCGCACTCCATCCATCTGACGAAGAGTTGAAGAAGGACAAGGACCGGGAGCGGTTGATCCAGTGGACTGGTAGACGGGGCATCTACCAGCTGGAGATAGATCGTAGGACTCTTTGTACCTGATTGCTCTTATAGTGAATTTCCAGTGAGTCGACTGGAGAGTGGACGTAGATCAGTTGATCGAACCACTATAAAAATCCTTTGCCTTTATCTGCTTTCAGTATTTAAATTTGTATTTGAAACCCAGCACTCAAGTGCTGGTGTATATCTGAAAACTGATAACTGTGCAAACTAGGCTTAAAATATTCTAAGTGTTGAGCTATCAGCTGACCAGCCAGTCAGCCAGCCAGCTGAGCAACCAGCAGGACAGAGTGCAAGTTAGACTTATAAGTTCAATATTTCCGCTGCGTAACTTTATACACTCTGATAAATCGGGACCAACATGACATTTCATAGTCTGTATGGTAGACCGTCATTCTGATTGTCCACAACCAGTATGGAAAACGCCTTCATACTAATTTCTCCTGATCAGTATGGAAAACCCTCATACCGATTTCTGCTAGTCAGTACGGCAAAGCCCTCATACTAACTTCTCCTGGTCAGTATGGGAAACCTTATACAGAGTGCTCCAACTCAGTTTTGGTCAAGGCTATACTTGGTGGAAACCATGTTTCAAAGCGTGCATGTAGTCAGTTCTCGAGCATTCTCCTTTGCTCAGTCTTCAGCCTAAGTTCTATTACAAATCGATCAATCCTATACATGGATTATAGTTTAGAACTCTAGAAACTGAAAAACTGACTAATATGGCTTACAATCTTTGACCCACCAAAACACAAAAAGTAAGGAAATATTTCTCTAACAAAAATCCTAACAATTTCCCCATTTTTGGTGTGGTCAAAGCTATCTTTAACCTAAGCTGATGAGGTGTGGATAACTTTAGAGTATTTACAGATTTGACAAATAGTCACATAAACTCAGAAAAGTTCTCCCTGAAAGTCAGTTTTCTAGTTAAGATCTTCTCCTTATGATTACACTGGAGTGTCTAGTTTCACCATATGAAGAACGAAGACCTTTGTTGGACAAAAAGAGATTCTCATCAACAAGTTAGTTTATCTTTAAATATTTTTGCATTACAATACAGGGATAAACTAAATAAAAAGAAACCTATTATAGAACTATTACAAGAACTATACTAGGCTGCTTCTTGTCTTCTTGATGTTCTTCGATCTGACTGCAACTGTAGCAATGCAATAATGGAGGCTGGTTTGATATGCTGACCAGCTTTTCAAGAACCCCCTTCTGCTAGCTTATTGCAGCTGTGCTTTTCGGAGGTATGTTGGCGTTGTCGTTAGCAAGGTAAACCAGCAGTAGTGGCAAGACATGTGGGGAGCTCCTTCTCTGGTTTTGTAGCTGAGATAAGCAAAGAGAACATCCCCTATGATTGTCTTGCCCCTCCGAGCTTCTCTTCTCATTCAACTACAAGAATTGATTTCACAGTTTGTGGACATCATGCAGCGAAGAGTACTCTAAAAGAAGCTATAGCAGTCTGTGCTTTAACACTTTACAGTAGACAGAGAGATTTTCTCTGCTTCTACTGTAGCTGTCGGAGCTGCTCTGCTCATACTTCTGATGTCTTTTTCACCTCCCATACTTCTTTTTTGCCTCTTTGACCGCACCCAAAAAGGGTGGTGAGGTTATGTCTTGCGGCTTGGGCTCTATCGCCATTTTTCCAGATCTATGGAAGTTTAGGTTGAAGATGAAGTATAAACTTGGAAAGAAGGGTTCGACAATGGAGAAAGGAGAAAAAGTGTTTCACAGAGGAAACATATGAACCCTATTTATAGTAGAGAGAAAAGTCATTTAAAAGGGTAGGTGTATTGTATGACCTTTTGATTTCTTGATATTCGGCGACGAATAGGATATGTTGCCTCACGATGCGTATCTTGAGATTTGACTGGAGCGATGTGAGAAGAGACGTTATCCATATGTCAAACCATAATTCATCGATGCAAGATACGCATTAATAGCATTGTAATCGATGCAATCGCCTTTGAAATTCAAAATCCCGCCTTTCAAAATTCCAAACTCATTAAGAGTCAGTTACTAAACTAAAAGTTGGAACTCAGTTTAATTTCTCATCCATCCTTCAGAGATCTTCTAAGTGTTAAAACAAAAACTTGGTTTTCTTCATCAAGTCAATTCGATACTTAGTGGTAATAACTTTTGACTTCTTTGGATGCCATAGGAAGTGATTTCTTCTGTTCTTAGTTGTCTGACGAGCTTTATAGCGCAGACACCCCTTGAAGAAATGTACTTCAAAGATTTTCAAAGTATGTAGTCTCCATGCTAAGTGACACACCAAGTTTAGAAACACTGAGAGTTGGAACTTAGTTTTAAACTTCAGCCAATCTTCCTTTAGGTTCACGAGCAAAGTTGAGAGCTCGAACTTAGTTTTATTCAGCATCACTCTTCTTCAATATGGATCTCGTCAATCTCCAATAGACCAAGTTTGATGCAAAGATCCATGAATCTGGTCTCTGGGAGTGGTTTGGTGAAGATGTCCGCTTGTTGATTTTCAGTTCGGATGTACTCTATGGATACGTCCTTCTTCTCGGCATGATCTTCGATGAAGTAATGCCTTATGTCGATGTGCTTGGTTCTGGAATGATTAACTGAGTTCTTTGTGATGCACATTGCACTACTATTATCACAATAGATTGAAACGCACCCAGTTTTGATATCATAGTCAAGAAATTGTTGCTTGATCCAAACCACTTGAGCGCAACAACTTGCAACAACAACATACTCAGCTTCGGTTGTAGACATGGCGACTGAGTGTTGCTTCTTGCTGAACCAACTTACAAGCTTGTGACCTAAGAACTGACATGTTCCATTTGTGCTCTTCTTGTCGATTCTGCATCCTTCAAAATCTGAATCTGAATAAGCATTGAGAGTAAGCTTGTCAAATTTTGGGTACCAAATACGTAGTGACTCTATCCGTTTGAGGTATTTGACTATTCTTCTGGCAGCCTCCATGTGGGACTTCTTTGTATTGGCTTAAAACCTCGCACATACTCCAACTGAGTAGGAAACATCTCGCCTACTTGCAGTTAAGTATATGAGTGACCTAATAATACCTTTGTATGCAATTGGGTTGACTGCTTCGCCTTCTTCATCAAGATTGATTTGGGCACTTGGGCTCATCGGAATTCCCAAGAGCTTGGTCTTCTCCGGACAAAACATGTTGATCAAGTCCTTGGTGTATTTCTTCTAATTGATGAAGATTCCTCCTTCACATTGAATGACTTGAAGACCCAAAAAGTAAGTCAATTTACCCATCATGCTCATCTGAAAGTTGCTCTGCATAAGTTGGGAAAACTTTTCACACATCTTCAAGTTTTTGCATCCGAATATAATATCATCAACGTATATCTGCACTAGAAGGATGTCTGATCCATCCTTGATTTTGAACAACATTGTGTCGATTTTGCCTTTTTGGAAACCATTCTTGAGGAGAAACTAAGACAACATCTCATACCCTGCTCTTGGTGCTTGCTTTAACACATAGAGAGCCTTACTCAGTTTTAAAACTTGATTTCCTTCTTCAAAGCCAGGGGGTTGTTCCACATATACTTCTTCTTTGAGCTCCCCATTCAGAAAGGCACTCTTCACATCCATCTAGAAAGTTGTGAAGTCGTTGTTGGGGGCATAAGCAAGGAATAGATGAATAGCTTCAAGTCTGGCCATCGGAGCAAAGTCTCGTCGAAGTCGATCCCTTTACATTGAGCATATCCTTTTGCTACCAGCCTTGCTTTATTCCTTACTATACTCCATGTCTCGTCTCTCTAGTCCTTGAAGACCCATTTCGTGTTGATAACTGACTGATGATTTGGTCGATCCACCAAATGTCAAACTTCATTTCTCTTGAACTTAGCAAGCTCCTCTGCATGACGTTGATCTAGTCAGTTGATTTCAGAGCATCTCAAATCTTCGTTGGCTCTAAGTCCTGAGATATAAAAATAGTAAGCAATGCACTCCCTTGTCTTGTGCGAACTAAGTTGGCAACACTGTCCAGCAAGGCTTCCTTGGGTTGGTTCCTTAACAATTTTGGCTTCTGGAGTTGAGTAACTTCAATAGGTTGAACGAATTCTTCAGGATACTCAGTACCGTCTACTCCCAATACTGGAACTTGAACTAAGTCACTTTGACTGGAGTCTCCTTCTCTAGTGATGACTTCCTCAGACTGTGTTCCTTGGTCTTCTCAAAGCACCACCGGTTGGACATCTTCAGGATGAGTATCTTCATTGTTTGGTAAGTCAGTTTGAATACGCAACTCTGTTCCAGTTTGGCCTTCAAATTGAGCTATGTCTTGATCTCCTGAAGTTCCACTTGATTGATGTTTATGTTAATTGTTAGTGAACCAAAGGCCTCAACAGGGTCAATCGCATCACCGGCCTAGTTTTCTGGCGTACGTTGATGATTATTCACTGATCTGGCCTGAGAAACTTTTGGGTCTTTTTTTCAGAATTGAGTTTCTCACATGCATTTTTGACCTCATAAGCACCAAATTCCAGGTCCTTTAAGGTCCTGTGCACTAAAATAGACTTATAAAAAACAACAGAGCATGTTATTTCCACAAGTGTGGTGGTCTTGTTGAGTACTCTGTATCCCTTGTATGAAAGGTGTCCATATCCGAGGAACACACCTTCATCCGCCTTAGGACTGAAAGTATTCAGCTTAGACTTTCCATTGTTATGGATGTAACATGGAGAACCAAAAACACAAAGATGGGCTATAGAAGGCTTACAACTATTGAAGACTTCGTACGAGTTTTTGTGATGGTGATTGTTGATAGCCCTTCTGTTCAGAGTATAGCACACCGTCATCAAGGCTTCTCCTCAGTAGCCTTCTCTTAAGTCAGCTTCAGCAAGCATAGTCCTGACTACCTCCTTGAGTGTTCTGTTTCTTCGTTCGACAAGACCATTCTGTTGGGGTGTCCTTAGAGCTGACTTCTCATGAGCAATGCCAGCGTCAACACAAAAGTCCATTAGTGAACCGTTGCAAAACTCAGTCCCATTGTCAAATATGATTCTTTTGACGGTGACTCTTTTGTTATTTTGCACTTGAAGGATGACCTCTAGAAGTTGAAGCTTCACTTCATTCTTGCTCCGCAGCAACCTTACCCATGTGTATCTTGAGTAGTCATCTACCAAAACGAGAGTGAACCTTTTTCCTCTAATGGTAGGCGGTTGGACTAGTCTGAATAGATCCATACGAAGTAGCTCAAGAATCTTATATGTGCTTCTTGTGATGGTTTGATTCTTGAATAATGCTCTGGTTTGCTTTCCCATCTTGCAAGCTCTGCAAAAAACCTTCTTCCTTCTTGAAACTGACTTGTGGTAGGCCTTCCACAAGCTTGTGTTTGGCCAGGTGTCTGGTCGATTGGAAATTCAGGTGGCTAAGTCTCTTATGACATAGCTAGTTAACTCCTTCTTGGGATGAGCTTGGTGCGACAAGGCACGTGTCAGGCTTCCCGCTCTCCCAATCCACGTAGTAGAGAGTTCCTTTCTTTACACCTTTCAGCACAGTCTCCTTGGAGTCTTTGTCATTGATCCAATAATATTTTTCGGCAAAAGTCACCTCATAACCAGATTGGATAAGCTGACTAACACTCAGAAAGTTGTAGTTGAGGTTGGTGACTAAGGATATGTTGTTGATGGTGATTCCATTGCACTCTAAACATTCTTTGCCAATCACTCTTCCTTTTGAGTCATCTCCAGAACTAACTAGTGGTCCTCTTGACATTTTCAGTTTTGAAAGGAGATTGCTTCACCGGTCATATGAGCTAAACATCCACTATCCAAAATCCATGCTCTATTCTTCTTTTTGAGCTGACCTTGGTGCCCCTGTACCTGCAAAAAAGATAAAGTTAGACTAAAGGTACCCGTGTTTCTGCGGGTCCTACAAGGTTTGTCTTATGGATCCATCTTTTGGGAATCCATACTTGCTTCACCTTAAATCTAGGTGTCACAACTTCTTCTCCTTTTCTCTTCCTCTTCAGTTAATTAATGTTATTTCTATGCATGTTTGAAGGGAAGGAGTGGGTGTGTGAAACCTTGTCGGAAACTGAGTTTCTTGAAATCAGATTTGGATAACTCCCTATAAGAGTTACTCCTTCCGTCCCAGCAGAATAGGCCCTCTTACCAAATCGGACGTCCCAACTAAATTGGCCTCTTACCAAAAAGTGGCAACTTTTTCACAATCACAATCAACAATAAAATATTAATTACACTTACACTCACAGTCTTAGTTCCCATGCCGAAAAGAAAAGGACCTATTTAATTGGGATGGAGGGAGTATTATTTTAGTGTTTTATTGGTGTCTTTTATGCTTTTTAGTGTTTCTAACTCGTTTTAGGTTGTTTTTGTGTTGTATTTATCATTGTCTACATTGTGTGTCTTGTATAGTTGTGTTTTGCTATTTTTAGTTGTTTTGCAAGGAAAAGGAGTGATATTAAATAGGTTTCATGCCAAAGAAGAGAAGAGTAATCTGTTGAATGTTATGCTAAAGCAAAGGAGTAGCATTACTGGGAGCTGAGAGAATGCACTAGGGGGAATCAGCTAACTTTTTATATTCTTTCTAAATGTCTGGACAAGTGTCAAATGGAGTGAGCTATCAGAGTCAAAGGCAGGATGGAGAGCAAAGTGAAGGATGGAGATTCATTGGAAGTCAAAAGAGTGAAGATATTTTGAGAGCAAAGAGAGAGAAAAAAACACCACCATTATTCTTCCTCAACAAGCCACATTTTGGGAGAAAGGAGGCTACGCAGAGATGGAAGAAGGAGAAAAGCAGCAGCAGATGGACACAATGTTGCTGGTTTTCTTATTTCTCTTGTTTATGCTTTTAGCCAATACAATGAAGAATAGTTGGAACATGTCCTACTTTTATTTTATTATTAGTTTAAATATGAGATAAGTTATTTTACATTTGGGTTGTGGATTCTTGATTTGATCTTGAATATGCATTAATGGCTGATTTTGCTTAAATTTGAGTTTGATCATGGTTTTTGTTTGTCTGATTCTTTGAACATGACAGTGGAAAAGAATATCACACTTAATTAGATCGAAAGGAGATTTAAGAAGAGAAAACCTTGATCAACCTAGTTTCTTGTATAGACAT
>JAPKLW010000154.1:723451-752366 GCA_026898455.1 Plectranthus barbatus | reverse complement strand
ATTTAAGAAGAGAAAACCTTGATCAACCTAGTTTCTTGTATAGACATAGGAGGAAACTTAGGCTTAATGCCAAACCCCTATTGTGTATGATTTTGCGGATTTAGTAGAGTGACAGCTTGCTAATCATATTTTGTGAGGTTTAAGACTCAGAGTTCATGCAAGATCTATGTTGTAGCATATAGGACAATGAAATATTAGAAATAAATAACTCAAGTGTGTTTCTCTTCCTTTGTTTGCATGTGTTAGTGGTCATTTGTGATTATTTATGATCAGAATGGTGGTTAATCTTTTTCATTTCTGTTTGCTTTTCACTTTAGTTTATTGCACATTTAAATTTGAGTACCAAACCTATTTTGCAAGCAATATTGTGTGCACGACTTGATTAAACACTCTCTAGGGATCGATATCTGGTCTCCGAGACTATATTACTTGTCGATTGCGTATACTTGCACATAGTTCTGTAGTTACTCTGCAGCACACAACAACAGATTTTTTGTGCCATTGCCGGGGAGTGTTCATTTTTGAGTCTGAATGCTATTATATTGCTTGATTACTGCTTTCATTTTGTTTATAGTATTTTTACTAGTTTGATTAACAAGGTGCAGTAGTGTTTTAATTTTTAGGTGTGAAAAAAAATATGACTAATCAAGATGGTGTTGCTGGAAATGGTGGAAACAACTTGGGAAATATCTTGGCTATGACTAATGATAAAGATAAGTGTATTCGTTATTATGCAAACCTGTTGTTCCAGGAGCTGAAACCAAGCATTTTGTGGCCTAAAATTGAAGCTAATCATTTTGAGTTGAAGCTGGTAATGTTCCAAATGCTGGAGTTCATAGGCCGATTTAGTGGCCAACCCACCGATGATCCCCATCTTCATTTGCGGTCTTTCTTGGAAGTTTGTGACTCTTTTAAACTACAAAGTGTGAGTCCATAGGCACTAAGGCTGAGGCTATTTCCCTTCTCATTGAGAGATAGTGCTCGATCATGGTGGAGCTCATTTCCACCTAATTCTATCTCCACTTGGAATGAGTTGACCGAGAAATTTATGATGAAGTATTTCCCAGCTGCAAAGAGCCACGTTTCGAAATAAGATTATGTCTTTTAGGCAAGAGGATGAATTTGTGAGTGAAGCTTGGGAAAGGTTTAAGGAGTTGCTAAGAAGGTGCCCCTATCATGGGATTCATAATTACATTCAAATTGAGACATTCTACTTTGGGCTAAATTTAAACTTAAGGATAATGTTGGATGCATCAGTAAGTGGAGCCTTATTGTCCAAATCCTATGAAGAAGCATGTGAATTGCTGGACCTGATATCATCCAACAACTATCAATGGGAAGATCCAAGAGCTACTCCAGCATTAACTCAAAAAGTTCCAGGAATTCTAGAAGTGGATACTCTCACTGCTAATAATGTTCAAATTTTAGCAATGGGGTCTGTTGTTACTGCACCATTAGCAGCAATGGGTTCAGCAATTGAAAGTTTTGAGCATAACGAAGGATGTGAGGGGCATGCGGCATGGGTCCAGTACGTATGCTAAATCGCTCCAAACATCCGGAGTTAGGCTTGTGGTTATTTTGGCTTAGATGTTGCATGGAGTATAACTCATGAATGATGTCCCTGCTCCGAATAGGTGAACATGGTCTTAAGATCTCCAATATTAATTTCTTTTGCTAAAGATACCTGGCATGTTAAGAAATTAAAAGACCTATTTTGGTCTGGTTGAGCGTTTGCCGTAAACGTCTACTCAAGTAGCTTGCGGTAAATTAGCTTGGGCAATTAGAGGAAGCAAATTGATTTGTTTTATCTAAAGGTTCTATGCATATTTGTTTCAATTGTTCGTAGTATAAGCTTACTATAATTCGCTTATTTGTTTTCAGATATGTCTATTATTGCATCACTCATCAATTCAATCGTACACAATTCCTTGACTGGTCCGAATTTTCCTGGATGGAAAAGTGATATTGTCAAGCTCTTGGATTCATTTGTACATTTGTTTGTTCTGCAAACTCCTTGTCCGAGTTTGCCAACTGATACATCTTCCGATGAGGAGCGTGCACAGTATCACATGTGGATGTGGTTGAATGGCATGGCCAGACAATATATCTTGGCTGGTATGTCAAATGCGCTGCATCCTCATTATAATGATGTATGACTTACGCGTGACATTATGCAACGTCTTGACGTAGCATATGGCGGACTCGATGGACATGCTAGATCCAGTCTTATCAAGCGTATTGTAAGAAAGAAAATGGGTCAGAACTCTTCGGTACGTGAACATGTGGAATCACTCATCCAGCTCATAGGTGAGTACACATTAATGGGTGGTCAAATTGACAATGATGTCAAAATTGACTTGATACTCAACACGTTACCGAAGTCATTTGATGACTTCAGAATTCCTGTTGAGAAAAACAAGAGTGAGTATACTGTTCACAGTCTGCTCAAGGATCTTGTATCAACAGAAGCTTCTTCAGTCTTTTCTGTGAGTCACTCTAATTTGCTTCCGAGTTGAAAGAGTGATGCCAAAGAAAAGATGAATGAAGAAACCAGTGGGAGCAATGGGAGCAGTTTTGCCTTATCAGTTCATTCCAGATCTCTTGCTAAAAGTTCTTCTAAATCGCGTCATAATGACATGAAGAAGAAGAATGGTAAAGGAGAGAACAAAGGAAAGAAAGATAACAAGAAGGACAAATGTTTCAAGTGTGGCAAGAAGGGTCACAAGAAAGTAAATTGTCCAAGTTTGGTAACTAAGGGACAAAGTACGTCATCTTTTGCATTGCTTGTTGAAACATGTTTAGTATCGGTTTTCTACTCCTTAGTGGGTAGTGGTAACTGAGGTCACTAATCGTGTTTGCTACACTTTGCTGGGAATCAAGCTTAAGGCTTGAAGATGGCAGGATTACCATCTCCAAGATTGATGCTGGAAGTTGCTACTTCAGCTGATGGAGATTTTACTTTGAGTTAATGTTAAAAACTCTGTTTTAATTCAAGTTTCTGAAGAGATGTTGTTTTGAGAAACAATATTTTTCATCTATTTTTATGGATCATCAGTTATTCGATAGAGTTTTTCTATCATGATGAATAACAGTGTTTTCTATTATGGATGTTTATCTCTTCATTACTTGATTACATAAACTATCAGTGTTCTAAGGTATAATTTAAAAGAATCTCTATAGAGATAGGTTACATCAGTCTAAGTAGTTTTAAGTAATTCATGGAATTATGGATTCAAACCAGGTATTCCTAAGAATGGTACTTATGACAACTACTTAAAGGTATAAGATGGTAATCAGGCCTTTTTATAGACGATTGTATCTCTATAGGTTATTTCGTGTTTGCTCTAGTTTGCTGGTTTGAGTCTACTTTCACAGTTGCCTTAACAGGCATTGATACTATAATCATTTAAGATTTGGATATGTTTATCTAGTTCACTACAAGTCTTATTCTCTTAGTTTAATCAAGAGCGTTCAAGACTAAGGTAGAGAATAAGTTAATCAAGACCGTAAAAACATTATAATTCATTTATAATGGTGTATCTTAAGTGATGGGTTTTTTACAGTATCTGGCAGAGCAAAGGGATTGCATCCCAGTTAACTACACATATTATCTCTCGATTGGGATAGTATAGGTTAAAACGAAATAAGATTCTTTAAAAGTTTAAAAGTTATGCCAGCTTTGCCAAATTTTTGTTTTGGGAACAGCGCCAAAAGCAATTGTATGTTTGCTTAATCTAGTGTCTTCTAAATCAGTTCCAAATACCCTAGCAGACCTTGACTCTGTCAAAAGGGCAATGATGGGTAATTCGGCAGTTAAGCTTATATAGGAAACTGATTGGTTGGAAGAAAGGTTCACGCTAGTTCTGCTTTGTGGGCTATTCCAGGTAAATGAAAAAAGATGGTTGCTTTGTGTATCCTAGATACAAGCAAGTTGTATAGGATGAAACCATGAATCCAAATGTGAGATTGTTCTCTAACATTTTAGAGAAGACAATTCAAATCCATCAGGAAATACCCCGTGGCATATTGAGCATACCTTGGAAGGTATGGTACCAATTGCACGGTCACCTGTGTAAGGTGGTAAACCACAAATTAATGCACCATTAACTGACAACGTAAAAGGAGCATCGTTGCAGTGGGAGGTTGCCTTAACAGGCTTAATGGTACTAGTTCGTGGAAACAGTCTCAGGACTTGTTCCCAGCTTAACGAACAACATCGTACTTATCCCTTAAAGCGCAACAAAGTTGTTAAGACAAACGATGCAGTTTAATGACGTCAAGTCATGAATTCAGAAATGAATCAGTAAAGGTTATTATTGTGTATCAGGATCAGTGATTGCCAAATAACTTTCCAGCTATAGGCAACTGATTGATATACATGAAAAATGCTCGAATGGTAACCTAGTATATTCGAGTGTCTAGTTTAGTGAGTAAGGTATGTTTCACAACAAGATTTTCTCACTGGTTGCAACTATTAAACCCATTCGAATTCTTTTAACCATAATAGCACATATGAATCTAACTATCTGGAAGATAGATGACGTCATCCGAATTTTATAAACCGGTACCTTGATAAAAGGTGACGACATCTGTATGCAACAACAAGATAAGTTATGTGCAGTAAAGTGAAAAGCATCTTGTCTGGAAGCCAAGGTAGTTCAAGTATGAACTTAAAGGAGCTTCAAGATCATGTAACAAACATTTCGATATTGTCTATCGAGAATGATAGTTTCATGTACCAGTTATGTGTCAGTGGAAGCGTGGTTTTCCTTGCACATTATGTTGATAGTATTTTCACTTTTGGAAACGGAGTGGAGATATTATCCAGCATAAAGAGACAGTTATCCGAACAGTTTCAGAAGTAGGACTTATGAGATTTTGGAACATCTTTTAATTAAGGTCTTGTGTTATCACAAGAAAAGGATGTTCAGGTATCTCAAATCGCTTAAATTGATTCTGTGGTGAGTCGTTCGTAGCAAGATAGATTGTTGTCTTTCTATATTGTAAATGAACGAAATTAGATATATGTAATGCTATAAGCATGTTAAACAGATATCAATTCAACTCAGGACAAGCACATTGGTTTACAAATGTGCCATGTGAGTTGAATGGCATGGGAAATCCAAGAGGATCATAACGAAATGAAATCAACCTCTAACTATGTGTTGGCCTTGGAGGAGGAGTTATAGGAATCTAACACAGAAGTGTGTTGCGAATTTCGGTATGAAGGCTGAGTGTCTGACAGCTTCATTAGCTTCGCAAGAAGCAGTATAACTCCGATGTTATCCTCTAGAGGTGTGTGTTCTGAGTTTGCCTAATAAAATCACATGGATTTGTTATCATGTTGGTGCAATGACAAACTCAAGGGAACCCAAGACTCACAAGGTGGTAAAACACATAGGATGTGTGGTATCACATCATACGAGAAATCGTGACAAGAGGTGACGTGAATGCAGTGGGAGTGATTGATATGAAGGTCTAGTGGATATGTTTACACAGTGCCTGTCTCAGAAGACTCATGAGTGTTATGCTTATAGTCTGAGTCTAAAGGTTAGATCGATCACTAGTTGATCGTAGATGTGTAAATAGGCTAGGACCAGTATAGACACACTTAATACTTTGGTAAAGCAATGGTATTATGCTTTAAGTATAAGTGGGAGATTGTTGGGATTGTATACTGAAAGCATATATGATTAAGTGTTTTGTACACTGGTCTTCATATATGTGTTGCTACAACAATGCTCGCTGTCTGATGAAACAAACATTCAACGAACCATAATATCCTATTATCTCGCCTATAGGGATGACCATATGGTGTGTAGGAGATCATAGAGGATCATATGAATCGTTTAACCTAGCGAGATATAAACAGTATCACAGCTGAGACAGTCCCTAGATAGGTTGTCGGTCTAAGTTGCGGCACATCGGTTCATAAGTGGGTTTATCCTAGCTACTAGATGTGTCGGTACATGGTTATGTATTGATGGGATCAACAGTGGGATGTGCCATTCTCATTGACATATGAATGAGCCAGATCCCTAACATACTTCCTATTATCTTAAACCTAACTGAAGGATAAGGGGCACACACAGATTGACCACACTTTGATTTACCATGGTGGCGAGTCTTACATGTACTCTTATACCCGTATTTTGGGTGTTGGCAATTTGTGTGTGGCCTGCTTAGGCTGGACGTTTAGGTAAGCATATCCGTTTCAGGATGGTGACATTCCCTAAGGAGCTCACAAGGTTCATTATGCTAAACCCTGTAGGTTGAATTAGTTAATTCAGACATAAGTGAAAAGGAGTGAGTGGTATTACTCAGGAAATAAGAGATTAATTAATTTTGGCTGATTGTCATAAGCCAAATTAATTAATGAATGTCCAAAACCTTAAATATGTGGATCATGTTAGTTTGGTGCAATTCGTTCCGAATAACGTGGTTATAAAGAGGTGAGTCAGCATTGTTACCGTGGCGAAGGTTAAAAGAATGTTTTATTAATTAATTATGTTCTGGCTTGAACAAGGAAGAATTAATTAATAAAGAGGGCCCACTTTATTATTTGCATCTGATCCCTGGTCTGGCCCACGAACTGCTCAAGCCCATTAGGGTTAGGGTTTCTCAAAACCCTAACACTATATAAAGGCTTTCTCTCTCAGATCAGAAGTAGTAGCCCACAGTATACAGTTTGATATTCAAAATCAGAATATTGAGATATAGAGAGAGAGAGAATCGGCGATCAGGAAAGGGATTTTTCTGATCAAATCCTCCGGCTACCTGATTCAACTTGGTAGATAATCCTTACCAGATTTCCAAGGAGCAAGGGAACAGATCAGAAGATCAGATCTGCAGGAACAACTTCCAATGCCATTGTTCAGATTCAGATCCAGATTTACTTCATCGTTATTGGCTCCGATCTAGATCTGTAGATCAAACGGTGAAGATCAGGTACTCCTGAATTCCATCATCTGCAATTAATTTTGTAGGAGCATGCATAGGTTCGCATGGTTTATTTAATTGAAATTTATTCCTGGTATCCTAAGAACGATCCTTGGCAAAAATTTAGTAATGGCAATTCATATTGTCCATCGTAGACTCAAACCCTACAGTTTTGTGTTTTGTTAAAATAAACAATACTGAAGCATTGCAATGGCATGAGTTGTATGGCTGAAAATGCTGAAGAGTCAATGTTCTGTATCTTGTATCAAAAAATAAATAAATAGAAGAAAGAAAAAAAGAATACAAAGTTATAAAAAAAAAGATAGAAAAAAAAGTTAGAAAAAAAAATATAGTTTGTTATTCTTTTTTTTTTTTAGAGTGTTTGCCTTTCTTCTTTGTTAAAGTTGCAGTTTAGAATAAGTCCTAAAATTAAGATAGTTGAATTTTGCTCCTGAATGATTGTCACTTAAACCAAATTTACCAATTCTTAACCTTAGCCTCACGTTACAAGCCATGAAGTCCTTTTGATCTATTAGTGGCATAGATTTCATTAGTGGAGAAGATGTTAAATGTCTAGTGGGAGTGAAAATAAGTAACATTGATGATCATTGAGCTTGATGAAATGGCTTGAGTTATGTTGAAAAGTTGTGCTAGTTGATGTTGAGGCATCTTTATTTTTAGAACTTGGGATTCAAAATTCTATTGAGGTGCTTTGTTAAACCAATGAGATATGTTTTTAACAATTTCATGTTGATCATGGACTATTTTGTTAAGTCTTTCTTTTTAAAATTTTGCTGAGGGCATGATGGGATGTTGCTTAGGCTAAATTTGACTATCTCGTGAGGGCTTTTGTGTCGTTATTTGTTTGTTTGTTTTTGTCCTTTGTTTGTGTCTTTGTTGCTTGGGGAAAAGCAAAATCTTAAGTTTAGGGGGGTGATAACTCCCTATAGGAGTTATTATTTTAGTTTTTTCTTGGTGTCTTTTATGTTCTTTTTAGTATTTCTAACTCGTTTTAGGTTGTTTTTGTGTTGTATTTATCATTGTCTACATTGTGTGTCTTGTGTAGTTGTGATTTGTTTTTTTTTAGTTGTTTTGCAAGGAAAATGAGTGATATTAACCAATTTTCATGCCAAAGAATGAAGAGTAATCTGTTGATGTTATGCTAGAGCAGAGGAGTAGCATTACTGGGAGCTGAGAGACTGCACCAGGGGGGGGACCACCTGCAGATAGAATCAACTTACTTTTTAGATTCTGTCTAAATGTCTGGACGGTGTCGAATGGAGTGAGCTATCAGAGTCAAAAGGCAGGATGGAGAGCCACGTGTAGGATGGAGATTCATTGGAAGTAAAAAGAGTGAAGAAATTTTGAGAGCAAAGAGAGAAAAAACACAACCATTATTCTTCCTCAACAAGCCACATTTTTGGAGAGAGGAGGTTGCGCAGAGATGGAGGAAGGAGAAGAGCAGCAGCAGCTGGACACAGTGTTGCTGGTTTTCTTATTTCTCTAGTTTATGATATTAGCCAATACAATGAAGGATTGTTGGAACATGTCCAAGTTTTATTTTATTTTTAGTTTAAATATGAGCTAAATTATTTTGCACTTGGTTTGTGGATTCTTTATTTGATCTTGAATACGTGTTAATGGCTGATTTTGCTTAAATCTGAGTTTGATCATGGTTTTGGTTTATCTGATTCTTTGAGCATGATAGTGGAAAAGGATATCACACTTAATGAGACCGAAATGAGATTTAAGAAGAGAAAACCTTGATCAACCTAGTTTCTTGTGTAGACATATGAGGAAACTTAGGTTTAATGTCAAACCCCTATTCTATTTTCGTGCTTCTGAACATCATTTCATTCATAGACATATGATGAATGGTAGGATTTTGCATATTAAGTAGAGTGACAGCTTGCTAATCATATTTTGTGAGGTTTTAGACTCAGAGTACATGCGAGATCAATGTTGTAGCATATAGGACAGTGAAAGATTAGAAATCTATAACTCAAGTGTGTTTCACTTCCTTTGTTTGCACGTGTTAGTGGTCATTTGTGATTAGTTTATGATTAAAATGGTGGTTAATCTTGTTCATTTCAGTTTTCTATTACTTTAGTTTATTGCACATTTAAATTTGAGTACCAAACCTATTTTGCAAGAAATATTGTGTGCACGACTTGATTAAAAACTCTCTAGGGTTCGATATCTTGTCTCCTTGACTAGTTTACTTGTCAATTGCGTATACTTGCGCATAGTTCTGTAGTTACCCTATAGCACACAACAACAGATTCCTAGGAACTGATTTCCCAGAAACTGACTTTCTTGAAGCTAAGCTTCGGTTCGGTTCTCAGAAACCTAGTCCAGAGTGTACAGTCTTCCTAGTCTTAAAGATAGGGAAATGGTTGGACTTAGACTTCGTATAGGTGTTCTTCCTATACGGATAAGATCTCTTCTCATACAAGTTATGAATAGGGAACCTCGGATTTCTAGAATCTGGTAATGAACTGACTTTCTAAAAAGTTTGGTTTTAGCTGTTGAAGTGGGTTTCCTTGCATTAGGAACATTCTGCTTCACCCACTTCCTAGGCATAATGGGCTTCATCTCAGGTTTGTTTGACTTATAAGTCAAAACCTTTCTAAGCTTGGACACTTGAGTCAGTTTTGAAACTTTTTTTCCCTTTCCATCCTGATTAGCCATTAAGGAGTCTTTGTCCATACTGACTACTACTTTACCTAATAGCTTAACTTCTAAACTAGAATCTTTCTTAAAGTGATGATTTGAATTATTCCTAGTTTCAGAAGTTGATTTATGATTGCTCAAATTATTTTCTGAAAATCTTAGTCCTAATTTATTAGATGGATCCCTTTGCAGACTTAAGGCTCTGAAACTTTGCTAGCACTAGAATAAAGTGAACATATAAGCATTTGGTCACTAACAATTTTTCAGTTTTTGAGATTCGCATTCTTCAAAAAGAGATTTAAACTATTCAAGTAAAGTAGAATGCTCTTCTCTAAGTTTGGCTAGTTCATCACTTACTGACTTTGATCCTTGAATCTCCTTAGTCAATTATAAAACTTTAAGCTTTAGTGAAGCATTTTCACCGGACAAAACATTTTTTTGTTCATAAAATTTTGAAAATTCTCTATTTAAAGCTTCGAGGGTAACATCGTCTGAATTTGAGCAATAAGATTCAGAGCCTCTTCAATGAAGGGATTCGTGAACTGAATCACGAAGTCCGTTTGCCCAGGATCGTTAATTGGAATATCAAAAATAAATTGCTATGCCTATGATTAATCCTAGCATGCTCCTATTGAATATGCATAAGGGGGTTTATGCGGAATACCTAGATTGTGAAAACCTTGAAGAACGAGTGCGCGGAGATTCCTCTTGATCTTTCCCACGCACAAAAATTTAATTCCTAACAGATTGAGGAAATAAATCTTATGAAAATAAATTAATTATTTTCGAAAAACAAGGAGAGAGAGAGAGAAGAAAAATCCTCCTGATCTGATCTTCTGATTTGTATCCTAACTCAATCTGAATATCTCGTGAAGATTCCCTTCAGAGTCCTTGCCCGATTGAGAAGCAGAATTTCCTCCTCGTTCTCAGATCTAGTCGATCACCACAACTCCCAAATTCTGGTTTGCTGTGTGCAACTTATGATCTTGTGGTGTGTTGAGATCTGAGGAACTGAGGCCTATTTATAGGAAAATACTGGACTCCTATTGGGCTTGAGTTTCATGGGCCAGACCAGGGACCATAATGCAAATAGCAAATGAGGCCTATCAATTAATTAATTCACATATTCAACCCAGAATATAATTAATTAATTAATATTGATTCATTCCACCAGAGAATCAATACTGTCCTACCTATTTGCTACCACGTTTTGAGGTACGGGTTGCATGGGCTCGGTATATCCCCACATTTAAGGTTACTGACATTCGTTAATTAATTTTAGCTCTGACAAGCTATTTAATTAATTAACATCTTATATTCCTGAATCAATCCACTCAAACCTTTTCACTTATGCTTGAACTTAATCAGCCTGCAAGACTTTAGCATAAGGAACCTTTTGAGTTGTTCAGGGAATGTCACCATCCTATACTGGATGTGGTTACCTAGTTCCAGTATCAGACAGTCATACACAAACTGCTATTACCCATGATACAGATATACAAGCTCAACTAGAGCCTTTCACTGCAACTCAAAGTAATACACAATCTGAATATACTTCTGTACATTCATGTAGGCTTAGGATCTCATCAAGCCATAGAGATCTAGATTCTTTTAATGTCAGATAAAAGAATTGATCTCGACTTAGGTCCTTATCAATGTGTGCCCCACACCAGCATACCAAGCCATCCAAGATAAGATGCTTATTACTGCGTATGCTGCAGCCTACACTGACAGTTTATCTTGGAACTGTCTCAGCTGTGATAACTATTTATATCTCGCTAGGTCAAACGATCCTTACGATCTTCCGTGATCTTCTACACACCATATGATCTCCCTGTCGACGAGATAAGAGGATAATTGCATTCGCGACACATGTTTGTTAATTTAGACAGGAGATGAACATACAACATTTATAATTCCCAGTATATTAACCATTCGACCTTGTACATAATATACAGATCATAATGCTTTCAGTATATAAATCCATCAATCTCCCACTTATACTCAAGGCATTATACAGGTGCTTTCCAGAGTATAACGCGTCTAAACTAATCAAGCTATTACATCAAACATTCTACGTGGATAGCTTTACCCTCAGCCCAAGGTTACGTACATGCATCTCGTAGACCTTCTGAGGCAGAGCCTTTGTGAATGGATTCGCTAGATTATTTCTTGTGTCAATCTTCTCTACTAGCACATCAACCCTTGCTACAATTTCTCGTATAATATGGTACTTCCTTTCAATGTGTTTTATTGCTCTGTGAGTTCGTGGTTCCTTTGAATTAGCCACAGCTCCCGAATTATCACAATATATCGAGATTGTCTTGGACAGCTTAGGAATCACGTCCAACTCCAGAAGGAAGTTTCGAAACCATATTGCTTCTTTCGAAGCTTCAGAAGCTGCCAAATATTCTGCTACCATGGTAGAGTCCGCAATGCACTTCTGCTTTGCACTCCTCCATGATATGTCCCCACCTCCCAATGTAAACACATAGCCAGAGGTGGACTTCTTTTTGTCTCGGTTTGCCTGGAAATCCAAATCAGTATAACCCACAGGGCACAACTCATCACACTGATAGACGAGACAATAGTCTCTAGTCCTTTCAGGAATTTGAGTATGTGCTTTACCGCGGTCCAATGCACCTGTCCAGGGTTAGACTGTTATCTCGCTACCATGCCTACAGCAAAGCAAATATCTGGCCTCGTACATAGCATTGCATACATGAGGCTCCCCACGACCGATGCATATGGAACGTTCCTCATTTCATCTTTCTCCCTTTGTGTCACCGGGCACTGATCCTTGGAAAGATATATGCCATGTCTGAAGGGTAACAGACCTTTCTTGGCAATTTGCATGCTGAAACGGGCAATCATAGTATCCACATATGACCCTTGAGACAAGGTCAGCATCCTCTTATTGCGCTCCAGCAATACTTTTACCCCTAGGATGTATCCTGCCTCCCCAAGGTCTTTCATATGAAACTGCTCGGATAACCACCCCTTTATGCCCGACAATACTTCCAGGCCATACAGCTTGTTTAAGTCCGTACAGCGACTTTCTTAGCTTCCAGGCCAAATGTTCTTTGCCCTTCTGCACATAACCCTCTGGCTGTTGCATATAGATGTCCCTACCTTCTTCAAGGTACCCGTTTAGAAACGCGGTTTTGACATCCATCTGCCAGATTTCTACGTCCTTATGTGTTGCTATGGCTAGGAGTATACAAATGGACTTAAGCATGGCTACCGGTGAGAAGGTCTCGTCATAGTCAACACCTTCTTTCTGAATATAACCCTTCGCCACCAGCCTTTCTTAGAAAGCTGTAATTTCACCATTCGCTCCTTTCTTTCTTTTGTATACCCATTTGCACCCTATGGCTCGACAGTCATCTGGCAAAATAGTTTTCTGGTATACATCCATAGCCGTAATGGATTCTATTTCTGAATCCATGGCGATCAGCCATTTGTCTGCATCTTTATCAGATACCGCCTCGTCATATGTCCAGGGATCAGTATCATCCAGTCCGTTTTCCGGGATCAAGTCAGAAGACTCTCCCACGAACATATACCTTTCAGGTTGGTGGATAACCCTCCCACTGCGATGAGGCATCTGAACCGTGGCAGTAGTTGGCACAGTACGCGTTGGTCCCAAACCTTGCATTGGTGGCAGTGTTGGTATAGCCTCACCTGTTACAGGTGGATTTACCATTGCACTGGGCTTTCCTGATGGAATTGCTTCCTTGTCCTCAAGCTCGTGGAGGACAATTTCACTCTTGGATCTGTGGTTCCTTACATATTTGTCCTCCAAGAATCTTGCTTTGGTACTGATAACGACTTTCTGATTCTCAAGATAATAGAAATAACCACCTTTCGTTTGCCTAGGATATCCTACAAACAGCATCAGCTTACACCTACTTTCTAACTTATCAGGTTCCTTTGTCAGCACATATGCTGGATAATCCCAAACCCTCACTCTGTTCAAACTTGGCTTTCGCCCATACCAGAGTTCCAGAGGTGTTTTAGGAACTGATTTAGAAGGTACCAGGTTAAGCAAATAGGCCGATGTCTCCAAGGCATATCCCCAAAACGAAATCGGCAAGCTTGCATAACTCATCATCGACCTGACCATTTCCAAGAGAGTTCTATTTCTTCTTTCCGCTACACCATTTTGTTGAGGAGTTCCTGGTGCAGTCCACTGGGATGTAATCCCGTTGTCTGACAAGTACTGCAAGAACTCGTTACTGAGGTATTCTCCACCACGATCAAATACTTGCTCTAACTCTCACTCCCCGGCAACGGCGCCAAAATTTGATCACTAAAATTATTTAACAGTGACTTAGCAGAGCTAATAATATAGTGGCAAATAAAATTATCGATCCCTCAGGGAAAGAAGTAACGAATAACCTTTAAGTACTAAATCAAGCGTTCTTGAAAATATTGATTAGGAAAATCAGATGAAAAGGTTTTGGTTGTTTTGGAAATCGTAATCTTTGCAATTGAAAATTAAACAGGAAACTTGAAAAACTTTTGAAGTCAAATAAGAGAAGTACAGATTCCAGGGATATCTACCTATCAAGTATAACATGTATGAACGAATCGATTAATTCCCAATTTTAATTCCTCTTCGTAGTGAAACATCAGAAAGGTATTACGAACTTCTTTGTTTGACAATTCGTAAAGTAGATTAATTAATTACCTATCTCCGCTCGGTCTCAAGATAAATTAACTAACTCCAAAAGATCTACAGATTTATTCCTACAATTAATCTCCTTCAGTTACGACAAGAAATCAAATTATATTGTGAAAATCTCTTTCGATTAAAAACTATTACAGTTACGTCTCTAGAATTCAACTAGTAATCCTAAGTTGTGGCCAACATACTTAAAGATTAAGAATAAAACCAGATTTCACAAACTACGAAGGGAAAGGGAAAAATAATTCGATTAATCACAACATGCATACATTGATAGTTCGAAACCCTAGAATCTGAGAAGGGATTTAGTTACACATATTCATGGTAATATTCATCGAAGAAAAATACAACCTGAATTGCATAAAAACTGGAATCCAGAAGTCTTCTCGGAAAAACTTGTCTTCAAACATAAAAACCCTAAAAATTCTTCAACTCTAATATTCTAATACTTGCTCTAACTCTCACTCTCTAAAAACACACATTCTCCCCTTGAAAAATGAATACAAAATGGACGATAACGTACCACCGCCTCCACCAATGTTAACTGCCGAGGAACAGGCTGTGCTTCTCGAAGACATCCAAGCCATGAGAGCGCAAATCCAACAACTCATTCTGGAAAGGGACAACCTCGACAACGGAGAGGATGGCAACCAGGATCCTCCGAAAGAGTCTGACGATGAGGAAGAAGAGGAAGCCATGCAAAACCGATATAAACCTCGGTTCAGGGAGACAGATTTCAAGATTGGCATCAATGCCAATAATTTTGAGTTGAAGACCGCATTGGTGCAGATGGTCCAGCAAAATCAATTCGGAGGAAGACCTACTGAGGATCCTTATGCCTATCTAGATAAGTTCTTGATGCTCTGCAACACTGTCAAAATCGGGGGAGTCAGCAAGAGTGCCATCCGAATGCGTCTGTTCGCATTCTCTCTGAGGGATAAGGCACAGTCATGGTTCATTGCACTGGACAAAGGAAGCATAAGTACGTGGACCGAACTGAGAAACGAGTTTCTAGGGAACTTCTTCCCTCCGAATGTTATTCGGCAAAGACGGAAAGAAATCATCAGGTTCGCTCAAAGGCCTGATGAAAGCTTCAGCGAGACATGGGAGAGATTCAAAGACTTGCTGAGAGCCTGTCCCGGACATGGTTTTCCACCAGGAGAACAAGCTGAGGTGTTCTACGAAGGGCTCAATGATAAGACAGCCAAACTGGTGGACACCACACTTGGAGATACAGTCATGACGAAGAGTGGGAAGAGAGCCATGGAGTTCTTCCAAAAGATGGCCAATAACACTCAAAGGTGGTCCACAAGCCGAACTTGGCCTGTGAAAGCTGTCGAGAAAGTAGTGGAAAAAGCTGTGGAAAAAGTTGCCGAACAACTTGATTTGGCAACCGAGCTGAAAAAGCTAAGGGAGGACTTTGCTGCAATGAAGCAGGAGAAGACAGTTGCTGTAGTAGAGCCAGTGCAAGCTCCGCCTGAGGGGGATTGTGCCGCTGTAAATTTCATGCAAACGGGTGGTTTCCAAAACAACTACCGTGGAGGACATCAGCAGCACAATCAGCAGCACAATCAGCCCTATACTTACAATCATGCGAGGAACCATCCTGGATTTTCCTACGCAAACCCCCAAGCTGCAGAGCAACCACCACCTGGGTTTGTCGTGCAAGATGGAGAAGTAGTGGAGAAGAAGAAGCCAAATCTCGAGGAGATTTTGGCAAAATTCATGGAAGGCTCCACCGATACGGTAGCCAAATTAAAGCAAGAGATAGCTGGAGTAAAGACCAAGGTGGATCAAGTCGAGAAACATGTACAGATCATACAGACCCAGGTCGGTCAGATTGCCAAAGCTCTCGAAGCCCAGCACAAACCCGGGCAATTTCCTAGCAATACTCGAGCTAACCCCAAAGTTCAGAGTCAGATAAACCAAGTGAATGCTATCACTCTAAGAGGGGGAAAATCGTACGAAGATGTCGAGCAAGCGAAGAAGAGGCAGAAACCACCACAGACGAAGCTCCGTCGACCGACGGAGCATCCTCGTCGATCGACGGAGCCTCAAAAGAGGCGTCGATCGAGCCTGAAGCTCGTCGATCGATGCCAGTCGAACCACCCATGTATAAGCCTCCCCTACCATATCCGCAGCGGTTTGCCAAATCAAAGATGAACGAGAAATATGCACGCTTTCTTGAGAACATGAAGAAAGTAAACATTAACATTCCGCTGATTGAGGCACTACGAGAGATACCGGGGTATATGAAATTTTTAAAGGATATGGTCTCTCAGAAAAGACCCTTCGTAGAGCACGAGAGGGTCAACTTGTTCGAGGAATGTAGCGCGATTATCCAGAAGAAGATGCCGCTAAAGAGAAAACCCGGGATCCTTCACGATCCCTTGTGTCATTGGAGGAGAGACCTTCGCGAAGGTCCTTTGCGATTCCGGTGCATCTATAAACTTAATGCCGCTATCAATCTTCAAGCGGTTGAAGATCGGAAGCATCAAGCCCACAACAATCTCGCTCCAGATGGCCGATAGATCAGTTACTTATCCGAAAGGTATCGTGGAAGACGTGTTGGTGAAGGTAAAAGATTTTATTATTCCAGCCGACTTTGTGGTGCTTGATATGGAGGAGGATCAAAACATTCCTATTATCCTTGGAAGACCATTCTTGAAGACCGGAGGGGCATTGATTGACATTCGAGACGGCAAGCTGACATTCCGAGTCAATGACGAGTCGGTCACCTTCCCCATCTACAAAGAAGTACAGAAGCGCAATAAAGGGAGCTATCAAGAAGAATGCCACATGATCAATCGATTAAATCCGGTGATTTCCTCTCCTTTTTCTTCTAGTGCAACTGATTCGGATTTTTCGGAGAACTGCTTACTGCACTCTTTGCTTTTGTCTTCAGATTTGGATAAGATGGACGATGAGCTTGTGGATCGGGCAATGAAGCTGGAGGTATCCGAGGGAATAACACATGAGAAAGAAAGCAGATGGAAGCGGTTGCCAAGCCGACGCAGCCAGAAAAAGAAAAGAAAGCGTGGAAAAACACCCACGTCGATCGACGGAGGAGCCTCGTCGATCGACGCAGCCGTTGGATCCTCATCGATTGACTCTACATTCAAGTCGATCGACGCACGACGGAAGACAGAGATGGAGTTTTCATCAGCGCAACGTAGAAAAGGGATTGCGGCAGTTTCACCAATGTCAACCGATGCAAATCGGGGAAAACTGCAATCTAACTCTGATCCGCTGGTTCTGAAACTCAAGATGCTTCCGGCACACCTTAGGTATAGGAAGTTGGACAAATTACTACGAGTTCTAAGGAAGTACAAGTCCGCCATTGGGGGGGACATTGAAAGACACCAAGAAACGGGGGATGCCAGTTATCAAGAACAAATATGAAAAGGAAGTCGTGAAAGAACCTGCCTGGACCCGACCTCCCTGATGGTGATTGAAGACTCCGGGGGATAAAAAAGTTGATGTCTGAGATCAACTACCAGGTATCGTTCCCTCTCTAGTCTGATTTTCAAACTTATTCCACTCTTCGAGTTGGAAATAAGTTTGGGGGGATGTGGACAAGAGATGGAACGTCCTATCTTTTATTTATTCTGCTTTCTGTCTTTAATTTTTCGCACCTTTCTATTTTATGCTTTCAATTTTTTTCAATTTTTTTGGCTTTTGTTTTTATTTTTCGTATTTTTATGCTATTTTGTGGGAAAAATTTTGAGTTTTGAGATAACCTGAACGAGATTGTGAGATTAGAATTGATTGAGGGTTGAGTATTAAATTGATTGAGATTGTGGTTAGATCATGATATGACTGATTTGACACTTATACTTGCATGCTGATTGAGCTGATTTGAAATTAACTGTGGAAGAAAATTTTTAAATCCTTGTGTGAGAATTTGAGCCTTTATTTCGTTTGATGTGAGATTCACATGTGTGTTTTGATTTCTCTAGAAGTTGCCTATTTTCTTTGTTAAGACTGCATAGTGTGCACAAGTTTAGAAAATGATCTTAGGCCATCTTTGTTAACCCAATATCCTAAACACTGTCCCTTCACAATAAATTTTTCCCTAGTTAGCCACTTTGAGCCTGTACAATTTTTCTTTCCTTGTCTATGAGATTAAGAAAAGTATTGTCTCACTCATGTCTTGAGTTGTGGTATGTATGGGGTTGATTGGTGAATTCGTGATAAGAAATGATAAATTAGTGGTGAAAAGATGTGTGCAAAAAGAAGCTCTAGAATTTATTAGAATTCTCATAAGCTCTATGAAAAGAAAAGAATTCAAAATTTATGAAAAAGAGCATAAGAGATTCAATATGAGCTAGAAAAAAAAAAAAAGAGGTTGTGTATTTGTTGATATATTTGAGGAGATGAGGTGGATGATGTATAGAAGGTGGTTTGGATTAATTAAGGAAGTACAACTTGATTGATTTTAGTCACTTGGCCATATTTCTCTACCTTTCACAAAAAACCTACATTACAACCTAATGAAAGTCCTTTTTGATTCTAGACTTGTGTGCACATTCTAGCAGTGGAGATATTAGAAAATTTGCAAGCCTATGGTAGAAATTTCTTCATACATATTTTTGAGTGCTTTCATCTTTACCTTAAACACTTGAGAGTTGAGCGATACACTTCCTGTGAGTTCTTCCACGGTTGATGAATTTTCTGTCTCTTTTCAAAATTGCTTGTGGGTAGTGGATTCTTGGTTCTTGACTGTGATGAATCTTTTGAGGCATTGCACTTTAACCACTTGATCTTTTGATTTCTTTCTTGCCTATTGATTGAGGACAATCAAATGTTCAAGTTTGGGGAATTTGATAAGCTCATTATTTCACTCACTTATCTATATTATTTTTATACTAATTTATGTAGTTTTATTGAGTTTATATATATATTTTATGCATGATATCAATATTAGGTGGTTTTAGGTGTGTTTTGATGTTTATGCAGGTTTTTAGGCCTAAACTCACGAGAAAACCGTTCCGAAAGCAGTGACGTGTAAGAGTAGCAGTGAAGAGTTTTTCCACAAGAGGAATTCGGGCTATTGACACATAGCAATGGATGATGCTTTGAGTTAGCTCTCCAACGCAACTGGAATCGGGTCAATCGGAGTTCGGATGAGGAAGTTATGGCCAAAACCGTGAGACCGCGCAGGAAGGGCTGAGTCAATATTTCCACGTCGATCGACGGGGATGCTGCGTCGATCGACGCGGACCTCCTGGCGCAGGAAATTGGCTGAATTCGAGATTTTTCATATCTTTAGCCCTAGATTTGATATGATACACCTCCACCTCTATAAATAACCTTGTAAAATCGAGTTTTAAGCATGTTTTATTCCAGATTTCAGATTTTGAGAGATTCAAAGAGTTTTAGAGTTTATGTTTGAAGATAGAGTTTTGTGGGAAGACATTCCAACCAAGTTTTTATGCAATTCAGGTTTTATCTTTCTATTACTCTGAATATGTGTAACTAATCTCTTTCTCAGATTCTAGGGTTTCGAACTATCAATGTATGCATGTTTTGATTAATTGAATTATTTTCCCCTTCCCTTCGTAGTTTGTGAAATCTGTGCTTATTCATAATCTTGATTTATTGGCCACATCTTAGGATTATCTAGTTGATTACTTGAGATGTAACTGTGATAGTTTTCAATGGAAAGAGATCTTCACAATATAATCTAATTTCTTGTCGTAACTGAAGGAGATTGATTGTAGGGATAAATCTGTAGATCTTTGGAGTTAGTTAATTTATCTTGAAACCGAGCGGAGATAGGTAATTAATTAATCTACTTTACGAATTGTCAAACAAAGAAGTTCGTAATACCTTTCTGATGTTTCACTACGAAGAGGAATTAAAATTGGGAATTAATCGATTAATTCATACATGTCATACTTGATAGGTAGATATCCCTGGAATCTGTGCTTCTTCTATTTGAATCCAAAAGCTTTTTAATTTCCTATTTAATTTTCATTAGCAAGTATTACAATTTTCAAAACAACCAAAACTTTTTAATTTCTTTTCCTAACCAGTATTTTAAGAACGTCTGATTTAGTATTTAGGATTTTTTCGTTGCTTCATTCCCCTGGATCGATAACCTTAGGGTTTACAAATTTATTTGCCACTATTTCTATAATTAATCTGTAGAAATTACAGTGATCAATAGTCTTACCTAGCTTCTTTTCTACCTCAGTCCTAAACTCTTTGAATTTCTCAAAGCATTCAGACTTATGGCGATACAAATAGACGTATCAGAACCTTGAGTAATCGTCAATAAATGTGGCGAAGTACTCATAACCTCGACGAGCTTGCGTGGAAATTGGTCCACATAAGTCAAAGTGGATCAATTCCAACACATCTTCTGCTCGAGACTGACTTACTTTAAAAGGCCTGGTCATCATCTTTCCCTCTATACAGGACTCACAGATTTGATGCGGTACCACTTGAAAAGAATCCAAGAGCCCATCTCATGCTAATCTTTTAATCCTCTTTAGATTGATTTGACCTAGTCTCAAGTGCCAAAGATATGTTTGATCATCATCGGAAGAAAACTTTCTCTTTAAATGATTATTATTATTGGATGAGTTTGCAACATTCACGGAAGATTTATGCATACATTCAATGATATAGAGAGAGTCAATCAGTTTACCATGATAGATAACACCGTTATTACCAATGATAGAAACTCCACTATAAAAAATAACTGAATATCCATCACAAAATAACTTGGAAACTGAAATTAAGTTCTGCCAAAAAACCGGCACATTTAAAACATCTCTCAAAATCAAAACATTGTTTTCAAAGCATTAAGTAAAATCTCCAATGGCTACTGCTGAGACTCGCTCTCCGCTGCCCATTGAGATGGTAATCTCGTCATGCTTCAGCTGCCTTGTCGGCCTGAACCCCTGAAAAGTATAACAAACATGATCAGTAGCTCCAGTATCCACTACCCAAGAATGGGTAGAAACCGATGCTAAACATGTTTCCGTAATAAATGCACATGATGCACCTTGTCCAGTCTTCCTGACTTGAAAATCTTTCTTCCAGTGACCAGCCTTGCCACACCTGAAACACTTGTCCCTTTTAGCAGGCACGCCCGGTGTCCTTTTTGACTTTCTACCAGAAGTTGTACCTTTGGCTTTCTTCTTAAACATTCCTTTGTGCCTCTTGCCAACCACCGCAACAGGACGATTGCTAGAAGTAGCCAAAGCAACTTTTTCTGGTTACATTACTGATTCCGCTGCCATCAAGTCATTGAGTAACTCGTTAAGAGTGTACTCTTTCTTGTTCATGACAGCATTCAGTCTAAAGTTCTCATAGGACTTTGGCAGAGAGTTGAGGATGATATCAACCTGCGCTTCCGCATCGATACCACCTCCGTGCAGCGTGAGCTCATCCATGAGGTGAGTCATGCTGACCACGTGCTCTCTGACCGAACTACCTTCTGCCATTTTCTTTCCCACGATTTCCCTCATGAGATTGAATCTGACTGCTCGGTCTGACTGATGCGGCTAAAAGTTCAATAAAAATTAAACTCTTAGCTACACAAGAATAAAATTTGTCAAATCCAGGTCCTTCTTCCCTTCGCCCGCTAGATTACCGGGATACTATAGCAAAGTCTAATAGCTAGGTAAAAATAAAATCGTTGAGTGATTTCTATCAACTAGGAAATCAATTTAAACCTATGCTAACAACATATAACAAACAATGAATTAAACCAACAAACAACATTCAAACAATTCTCTCCACACATTGGTAAACCAAGACAAACAAATACTCAAATGAGGTAGATAGGATGTTGAAATAAACGTAGATTTAATCCAATTAGGTTAATCATTGATGTAAACAAGTTTTAATTCCTATGAAGTTGAGCAACCGACTCTTTTCTAGTCAATCCCCTATGTACCGGTGAATTGTCCGTTGATGAAATTAGAAATCTCAAATAGCTACGTTATCAATCCCTAACTCACTCCAAAACTTCTGTCGATTATTGCCCTATAACCCTAGCTCCGCACATGGATTGGAACTAACACTATATGATTATGCACTTATCACGACGATTCCGTCCGCATATTGGCTGCAACGTTCACATCAACTACCTATAGATTGGCTATTACCTACATCTAATAGGTATGAACAAGCTCAAGTGCAAATCAAGCCCTCATAGGAAAATAAACAAACAATTATCAAACCTAATCTTCATGCATCCTTGTTCAAATCAACATCCAAATTGAATTAGAGCAACATACCTCTTGTTGGTCCCGGTTTTTCAGAGTATAAAACGTTAGCAGCGGAAATAATGAAAGAGTAAACGCTTTCTTGCACTTGCTGGTTAACCAACTGACTGGGACCTGTCAGCTGGTGATTCAAAAACTTAGAATATTTAGGCCTTGTTTACACAGTTATCAGTTTTCAGAGTATACACCAGCACTTGGGTGCTGGGTTTAAAATAAGAATGTAATGCAGAAAACTGATAAAGACAAAGGATTTATAGTGGTTCGATCAACTGATCTACGTCCACTCTCCAGTCGTAGCACTGGAAATTCACTAAGAGTAATCAGGTACAAGAGTCCTACGATCTATCTCTAGCTGGTGAATGCCTCGTCCACCAGTTCACTAGATCAACCGCTCCCGGCCTTGTTTCCTTCTTCAACTCTGATCAGCTGGTGGAGTGCGAGCACGTCACTTCAACCTCCACAGCTTCACTGGGTGTTTAGTTCTCCCAAGAACGTATCTTCTCAATACGGCAAACTGCCCGTGACAACTCAAGTGCTGGCTGGCACAAGAGCTGCTGTGAACTTCCTCGGAAGAGAAAGAGCACCAAAGAGATCAGTAACTTACAAGCTGGAAGCTTGAAGTCTCGTGTTTGATAAATCAACACACGGATAGCTTTAAGAAAAGCCTCGAAAGTGTTTTGCTTGCTTGCAATAAAGTTTCAGACTTTCGGTAGTTGAGCGAGAGAGAAGAGTATTGAATGTTGATGGATCCCAGGTATTTATAGACGCGGGATCCCATTCAAATCTTCTAGCCGTTTGGACACATCCGGAAAAGGTCTCTGTCCTCGCATGTCCTTCTGACGGCGGCAGGTATGTTTTTCCGGAAAGTGCCATACTTTTGTCCGCTTTATCTGACATTGATCTCTTTATGTCAGAACGGCACTATTCGTCAGTACGAGGAATCGAGACTGGTGTCTTGTAACTAATGGACTTTAAGGTATCCTCCTTAAAGTCATACTCTGTCAGTTAATTCCTCGACGAATCTTCTTTTTGTCTCTAAGACTCTGGGAGAGAGAATCTGGAATTCTGCTGGTAACATCCGACTGGTAGATCATTCTGGTGATCTTGTGCTGGCAGTCTCTGCTGGTGACTTGCGCTGGCACAATCTAAGTCTACCAATATGTCTGATGTTAACTCCTGGAATCTCCCATGACTGGTGGCTTCACCGCTGGTGAATAGTGTCAGTGAGAACACGTATTCTGCTGGTAGGATTTGTCAGCCGCCTGCTGGTGAAATCCTTCCCAACTGGTGAACAGTAACCAGTCATTAGCTCTTCTCATGCTGGTGAACAGTGTCAGCACGAGTCTTTGTCAGCCGCCACCTGATGAAACTTTTCCCAACTGGTGAACAGTCACCAGTGGTAAGCACTTCTCATGCTGGTGAACAGTGTCAGCATGAGTCTTGATCAGCTGCGACTTACAACTCAAAAGACCTAAACAGGACTTTACATTTGAGAACTAGAGCTATCTAGAGACAACTGACGCTGGTAGGACTTAGGATTTGATCCACCAAAACACCAAAACTAGAATCTAAACAAGTAGCTACTGGGGAAAGGAAACTTAGCCAAATTTCCCAACAATTTCCCCCTTTTTGGTGCGATCAAAGCCTAACCAGCGAGCACTCAGCTGATGAGGAAAGTTACAGAAAATTTCAGGGTTTTACAAATAAGCCTATCAGATCTAAACCCATGAAACTACTTCCTCACATCAGCTCTAACTAAAATCTTCCCCCTCAAACTAAGAGGGATATTGCTCGTTTAAAATATGAAATTTGAGATCAGAGCAAAAATAGATTTAAAGTATGTAGACGAGTGCTGGTGCTGATTACACTGGATGTGTAAGTTCAGCTGGTAAGTAAATACTTGACAATTGTTGGACAACTAGAGATTGTCATCAACTTGTCAGTCAGCATTCCATTAGTGATGGAGCAATTACAAGTACAGGAATTGGTAACTGACTAGACTAGCTGATACATATTTACTTACAACAAAATAGAGAAACTAGACTATGGCTTGGATGATGATCCTGGTGATTGAGTTCTCGCGCTTGTGATAGACCTCAGGATCTCTGTAAGTGCGACCATGTCTTGTTCTCTCTTCAGCCTTTCCTCAGCAGCAATCCATCTCTCTTCCTCAGCAAGTCGGGCTCTCTCTGCTTCAGCCAGTGCTCGCACCCTTTCCCCCTCTTGGATCCGCGCCAAAAAGGTGGAGACACCGGCGGTGACGGACTCCATTTGTTGAGCAATTTCAGTTCGGAAGGTGGCGAAGCGCTGATCCATCCTGGCATCAATGAGTGCAAGAAGCTGCGCAGGAGGATGGATCTCGGAGATTGGCTGCGCTGATACTTCCATGGAAGAGGAAGGCACATCAGTTGCGGAAGGAGCCATTGCTGGTTCAGATTCAGCTGATTCTTCCATTGGGGCTGGCTCCTCCGCTGGCACTGCAGCTGCAGCTGGTTCCTCCACTGGTACTTCGACTGCTGCTTCTGCTGGCTCCACTACTGGCACTGCTGCTGGAGCTGCCTGGACTTGTTCAAAAATGGGTGGGGCTGTGAATTCCACCACTCGCCAGTCCATATGATTAGGGACTAGATCGCCCGAAACAGTAGGAACAGGGGGGACGGCAAGGGTCAGCCACCAACCACGAGAGGGATCCTCCTCTACTAAGTGGTCTACCAGCAGAGCGCTGGCAGCCATGTCGAACAATATAGCATGGTAGGGAGGGATCCTCGGAAGATCGACCAGTATTCGGATGTGTCTGAGCGCGTAAACCATCTGGTAGCCGCGGCTGGTTAGGTGGAACTGGAGAAAAGGTAACTTCACCAATTTCGGACGCGGGAGGCCGGAGCTTCCAGTCAGTCTGCGATAGTCAGCAATCTTTTTCAAACGGCGCTTGATCCGCCTGATGGACAGCTGCTGGGGGTTCTCAGCATCTGTATCCATGAATGCGTGAGCCCACTCCTCCTCCGCTCTCCAGTAACCCAGTCCGAGCCGGGCGTATAGCACAGAGCGCTTTTCCACAGTTAATCGGCGCTCGCACCGGTCAAAAATCTTCCACCGCCGGAACTCCCTAAACAGCTCCGGACTCACTCTCCACAGATATTTGAAATCTGCGATTATCTCATCATCGACGGCACTCTCTACTTCCACCGTGATGTTCTCTGCATACTCATACAGAGTAGAGTTGTAGTATTCCACTGGCTGCAGAGGCAGGCACCAGTCAAAAATTCTTGAAGCATAAATGGACTGGTGGGGGAGGCCGCTGGTCGGGATTATGTTGAAGATTGAGAATTCAGGCACCCTGGAATTATAAAATGCCATCTCCCCGCGGTGCTCCCACCGGTGCACCCCTGTCACTTGATCCTGAAAGTCGTCCTCATCGATCAGGTGGATGTAGTGAATGCTGATCATGTAGGACCTTCTTTCTCGTCGCTCAGCGCGTCCTGGTGCTGATGAGGACGCCGCTGGTCGTCCCGAAGATGTTGAGGCTTCGGAAGATTTTGGACGACCGGCATGAGCACGAGCCTTAGCATCAAAATCAGGGAAAAGGTCCCTCGGCTCCATCCTCTGCACGGTTGAGCGCTGTATCACTGGTTTATCAGCAGCCTCTCCACCAGTAGTCACCTCCATCTCGGTGGCCTGCTCCACCTCTACCGCTTTCTCCTCTGCCTCTTCGGATTCAGAACTGACATCCGAGAAGCTCGCCAGTTTTTCCGGGGTGGTCGCCCGCTCCTCTACTCCTCCACTGGCTTCCCTTTGCGTCGCCAGTGGGACTTCTTCATCACCTCCACCACCCCCTTGCGCGGGTGGAGGGACTTCAGCGGTTTCCTCCTCCGGTTTGTACTCATCCACAAGGGATAGTACGTCCTCATCAGCGCCCATCACCAGCAGGCGTGTAAAGGATTTATCGGGTAAGATCTCGCCTGGTGCTGGTGCTGGTGGCACGGTACTTGTTGAAGTCTCGGGGACTCCCCATTTTCCCTTGGCCACCTGGCGCAATTGGTCGGCCAGTTGCTCCTGGCGCCTGGCCTCGGTCTCAGCCTTGATTTTGGCAAATCTTTCATCACGGGCTGCCAGCTCAGCCTCTCTCTTCTGCTGGGCGACAATGGCTCGCAGCCTGGATTGAGCTTGTTTCTTCTTGATAATAGAGGCGTGCTTCGCCTTCTTGGCCTCTTCAGCCTCCTTCTGGGCTCTGGTCTGGATTCGCTTCCTCTTGCGAGTCATCCTCTCGAGGGTCTCCTCCTCAGTCAGTCCCAAGACGGACTTCTTGACTAGAACTGAGATCTTTCCAGACGCAGGATCATAAGCAACAGCTTGCGGAGGCTGCTGGTGCTGATGGGTCTTCGGCTTCTTGCGGGATGGAGGCTTGGTGGCTGGTACCAGTTGTACTTCTCGAGGATGAACGCCAGTAGCCTCAGCCACTTCTTCCTCCATCGTGGCGAAGAGAGACTCCGTCTCTAGCTTTCGCTTCAACTCCGCCTTCGCCGCTGCTGGCAGTGGGAGAGCCACAGCTGGCACTTGCTCCCCCAGGTCTTCTGAATCTTCTTCAGAAACGGCCTCATCAGGGTTCACTGCCTTCTTGCCTTTCAACCGGCGCGGCTTCTTGTAATCGGGGTCAGGAAGCTTCACCTTGGAGACTGGTATAAAGTCTGAGGGGACCAGTCTCTCCCCTTGGTCAACGCCTCCACCCATCTCCACTTCCAAGATGTGGCTGATCCTCAGTCCGAATGAGACGGCGTGAGCGAACTTCCCTTCAGTCGGCACGGTGATGTTCCGCGCCACATTCTCCAGCAACCGGCCAAAAAAGAATTCGGCCCAATTTTCCTGTACACCATCTACCAGGGCGCACATCACTGAGAACTTGCGCAAGCTAAGCTCGGCGTAGGAGCCGACTTCACATTGTAGCATGCGCACTACAATGTCGCACACCATTTGCCAGTACTCCTCCATCTCGGACTTCTTCATGCCAGTCCGGAAGACGGTGACTTCTTCTTTCTTCCACTCCTCCCATCTCCTCCGGAATTCCTCCGTATCATCCTGATGATACGTGGCTACTTGTTCTCCTTCACTCCTCATCCCAAACATGTTGGCGAGGTATTCGGCATCAATCGTGATCAGATGGCCGAAAACTGAAGTGGTGAACGACTTCCTGTCGTCAGCAATAACCGCCCTAGCATAGAACTCCGCAATCATATGAGGATGGAAAGTTCTGGGGGTCGCCGTGAGGTACGGTCGGAGCTATTCTCGGTCAATCATCTCCATCAGCTCCTCGCCGAAATGTTTCAGGGCCAATTTCTCATTCAAAATTTTCTCTTTTTGGACCTGAGCAGCCCTTATCTGTGCGTTGGAGAGTTGATGTCGGGTCGGCGGTCTATTCAGCTGAACCAGTCTGGCAAAAGGATGGCTATAATCAATATCCTCTATCTTTACAATGCCAGTATATGTTGGCATATGAGCTTCAGCGAGGGGTAAGTCGAGAGACTCTGCGGATGATGAAGTAGAGGGGCTATCAGCAGGAGGTTGCGAAGAAGACGCCATGACTTCAGAAAATATCAAAGGAAGTTGAAGGAATTTAGGGTTCTGAAAATATGAGGGATCGAAAAGGTTAACCCGATGAAGGAGATCGGGTATTTATACGAAGGGCCATGCAGGATTAAACGACCGAGATGAAGTCTCAGCAAGTAAGGATCGACGGTCATCAGCAGGCCCGCTTCCCTGTGGTGACGTGCGCGGTCGTGCTGACGGGCGCCACGACGTGGAGCTGACATGGCACACGCCGATTGGTGGCATCCAAGCGTCGGACTGCGCAGACACTGTGCGTATTAAATGTGGCATTAAATGCCGCATTAAATTCTGAGATACGCACACGCAAGAGGATTTGAACATTCCCGCCATTTCTGCGACAGCTGGCACGACTCTTGGACTTCAAGAGATCGTCAGTTGAGAGCTGGGACTCAACTTGTCATCAGTAATATAACTGGTCATCAGTAGGATATGCCAGTTGAACACTTCCCCCTGTCAGCATGGCCTCCTTACCAGTTGACAACTGGTACTTACGACTGGCTCCCGAGTACTTGGATAAATTGAGAGCTGGGACTCAATTTCATCAGTCGTAGGAAATTCGCCAGTTGTCTGCTGACAACTTGAAAGATTGAAAGAATTGAGAGCTTGGACTCAATTCATTCCGCATAATCTTCTCTTCAAGAAATCCTCTCCTCATCATTGCTTGAAATTGGGAGCTGGGACCCAATTTCGCTTCAACTGATGGTTTGTGCTGGCAACTTTGGAATGAGAGCTGGGACTCATTTCCTTGGCCATTAATGGGATATGACCT